>VUQR01000467.1:11640-28504 GCA_015108515.1 Hemichromis elongatus | reverse complement strand
GTGTTGGAGAACTCTGTGGCCGCTAACTTACACAAAACAGATGAGGCCAGGAGTAGACTTGCTATTCTGGGACTTCTTTAGGTAAGCCACAACATGCTGGCACATCCCAGAAAAATGAGAATAGGGGTTCATTGCCATTTGCTTCGTACACCCTTACCCCTTAAATACATGTATAGGATTCCACATTTACAGGTTAGAGCTACACACAGAAACAGTTTGCAATCTGTCACAGTGTTGTGGTTAAAGAGTATGACGGGAGTAGCAAAGCCGCTGATGACTGAGGTGTTCTAAGTGGCTGCGCTGCTTGTGGTGTAACCTTAGTTTGACAGCCAGAGAAAAGGGATGGAGTAAGAGGAGAGCTATAGTGGGGCTGGGAGGGCATTGTTTTGTTGAGTCAGTGTGGATTTGGCTCTTGTACAGTACTGTGCAAAAGTCTTGGGTCAGATTTCTTGTCATTTCTTTAAGCAGTCTTCAGGAATAGTTCTCCAGACTTCTTGAAGAATTTTCAAAGCTCTTCTTTGGATGTTGGCTGCCTTTTGTTCTGTTCTGTGTCAAGATGAGCCTACGCAGCTTCGATACATTTGAGGTCTGGGCTCTGAGGAGGCCAATCTATGACTGATAGTGTTCCACTATTTGATTTTCTATCCAGGTACACTTTTACTGCATTGGCAGTGTGTTTGGACTATTTGGCATTGGTCAGGTAAAAGGCCTGCACTGAAAATAATTGAAAAAGCAGTTAATGTCCACAGAAGAACTTTGAAAGACCCACAGACAGCCTGGAGAACTGTTGCTTGAGACCACTTTGAAAAATAACAAGAAAGTCTGGCTCCTTTAGAAGCCAAATGTAAAGAAACGAAGGCTAGCTCAAGAGGTAGCTGGACAGTACTACAGTATATAAAGAGATGCTCTTACTGGCTCTCCGGGAAGACCACGTGGTCCATCTTTACCAGTGTTCCCAGGGGGGCCACGGGGACCTGGAGGACCTGGAGGACCGGGAGGACCAGCAGGCCCAGCCTGACCCTGATCACCCTGATAAAAAAACAAAAAGAGGAAAAACTCAAAAATAAACTACCAACTAGTAATAAATAAATTATTATGTAATACATTAAAACTCCTTAAACACTCCCATTAAGTGACTGTTGTTGGCAACAGAAGCAAACGCTGACATGCCAGCGACCTGTTAAGGTCATATGGCAAACATCACAGAAATACTCCTCAGCTTCTGCAGCTGTCTGTGTGGGCAGTCAAGGTGTATCATCCTTATTCTATTTATTTATTTGCCCAACATTTATTTACAGTTGCCTTTCTCTCCACCCGATAAACATGACTGCAATATTCCCTCATATTTTAGACCCAGTCGAGTTTCCTGAGAAAAATATTTGGTTTTTTATCTGCTAAATGCTCCACATATGTTTAACAGCTAATTGAGAACACTGTTTGCTGTTTGGTGCTTGGGAGGAAACCCGGGGGCCTACATTTTCTTTCTCATTTTGACGCAACAACTGCCAGGAAAGAGCAGTGAGAGAGCAGAGAGTGAGAGTAAGAAAACGGGGAGATAAAAGACTCTCCAAAGTTCTGTAGAGCTGAGCGAAACTGCAGAGTTGGGTGATAATTATCTGTGGGTCCCTGTAAGCCATGGATCTCACAAACACATTTATTAAGAAAAGCTTTAAATATGCTGTGTGCTATGAGCAGAAATCCCCAAAACTTAACTTGTGATTCCTGGCATGCAGCTTGTTAGTTAGTGTGGTTTTGTACCAGTAAACTGGGGTCTTAATAAAGGACAACACGAAGAGGAACTGGCCAATAAGAGCAGGTCTTATCCAGCAAGTTAGACTGACATTTCAAACAAATCCATGCTCGCAAAACAACCTAATTTGTACATGAAAAATACATCTGGTCACTGGATTTATACTGCATGTCATCGTTTTTTTTTCTTTTCTATACCACCATCCCACTGCCCATTTAGGCTAAAACAGACATGCAATGCATTATGGTCTGCTTTGTCACAAACATGAAAATGATATAACCAGTGCCTTAAAAGCAGACTAGAACCTCATTCCTGTGCACTGATAATTATTATGTCTCTGTTAGGCTCGAGCTTGAACCAAAGTGATGAAGTGATGTTTTCGAGACTGAGGAGTAAGATTAATGAGAACCGCACATTTCTACAATGTGGGTGGCTCATCTTCCAAAGATGTTTTCCTATATTTAAAAACGCTTTGGAGCTCTGAATAAAAATACTTTTAATTAATCATTCATGGTAATAAATTTTTAGTTGACCAAAACACAAGAAACACAAGATCAATTTCATGCAACATGACTGAAGAATGTGGATAAAGTGGGAAAGAAGGGAAGATGCTAGTCAGAACACGACAAGGAAAAGCGGGTTAAAGTGTTAAGGAAACAAAAGAAAAAGCACACATGCCTTTTAGTTGTGGTCTACCTTCAGAAAGAGTCTCTGAAAGCTGTTGGTCGGCTCTCTCGAGAGAAAGCCGTGGTCAGTTCTGGGGAAAACCATCTACGATGCAAAGGTGATGAAGAGAAAAGAAAGGGGAGAAAACAAGGAGAGAGGATACAGAAAAAAAGAAAGAACAGGACATGGAGAGGATTAAAATGAGCAGAAGAAGAGCATTAGTTACATAAGTTGGAAATCGGAGGTCCGCTGTTAACCGTGAGTCCAGAGTTCATGAAAACAAATGCTGCAGGAAAAACATAAGAGTTCAACAGCCTCTTAAGCTGTAAGCACAAAGAAAGTAGGGAAAAATGCAAGAGAGGCGTTTTGCTCCTCTGTCTGCAGGGATAGCGGTAGCTCAGCAGTCCGACAGCAGTTCTCTAGGAGGCACAAACCTTAATAGTGAGAATCTGATTACTGTGCAGGCTTGCATGTGTGCCGTACATAGGAGGACCCTGAAGAGAAGAGGAAAAGGTGAACAAGATAGCGCAGCATTACAGTCATGTTTGCAGCTGTTTCAAATCGAATTATATATGCAGTTAAAAACCCATCAGGTGCAAATACAATGCATCATCGGCAAATCGCGAGACAGACATCCGTAAAATCTGCAAGTAAGGCCCAATAGCTGTGTCTTTTGCCCCGTAAAAAAGGATTTTGGAGTAGTGTGTGTGTGTGTGTGTGTACGTTCACAACATTTAGTGCCTTCCCATCATTCCCACTGTGACCAAACAAAACAGTGGTGGTTTGGCTCTTTCCAGTCAACACAGTAAATGTGTTGATTGTCTGTCAGGCTGAAAGGAGCAGAGTTTTTCTGCTGCCACAGACCCTGGAGCACTGTGCCGCTTCTTTGGTTCAGCTCCCTCAAAAACACAAGGGAGGGAGGGAAGGATGGAGAGAAGATCTAAGAGAGGGGGGTGGGAGAGTGACAGGGGAAGAAGGAGAGCTGCTAGTCTGCTAGAGACGTTTCTGCTAACAGCACTCTGGTGAGTGGTGGATGGCTGAGGTTTTAGCACCACCGCAGACTCCACCTCCTCCTCTCTGGGGATGTGCACCCCTCTCTCCCCACTGTCACAGCCACTCATTCACACCATTCCCACCATGAAGACCACTTATGCGTATGCTCCGTAAACACTGCATAAGAGAATAGACTGTTTCATGGTGGGTTTCCCCTTTACATTGTTCTCATCAGACTTAAGGCTGATACTAAGACAAATGGCTATTCAACCCTGGAGGCCCGTCTCACTATGGCCTGTTTGCAGATGCTTTCAGGGAGGCAAAGGCAGGATTTGGCAGGGGATCAAACTCTCATCAGAGCTTGTCTTTCAATACAGCCCCCAGATGAACCTAAACATGCAGTGACAATGTCCTCCGTATGGATTTGACTGTACAGAGGCTCGGAGAAATAGCTACCAGCTTTACTCCGTTCAACAAAAAAAAGTTGCTTTGGAGAAAGATGCAACACTACACATGACCTTTTTCTCACATAATTTTGGTGGTTCTTTAACATTTTGTTTTAATAACCCTGTTATCCTGTTTTCCTAATCCGGTATGAGACCAGAATCAGCCTGGAAGAGGCACTAAAAATGATGGACTTACAGGAAGCGGCACGATGACGGAGATTCATGGTTGCTTTCTGTTTTCACACATACGCTTATCTGCCCGTAAAGATCAGAGGTGAACCCTTGAATAGAGTTTTGAAATCACGGTAAGATAATAAATGAGCATTTTTAATGACCTGAAGACATTAGACTGTTAAAAATAGCACTGAGCAAGCAAGAGATTTGTGTTTTCTAACCCATCTACAGCCATGTCTGTGACAACCTATATGAGGGAGCCAAACCTCATCCACATCTACAGTAGCTTTAAGAGCTGTTGGGTTTGGTTTAAAGCAAGCTTGAGGTTTTTGGGGCTGCAGATTTATCCAGGGACATCAAAGCTGCAGAGGCCTGGGCCAAGTGCAATATTTATCATTTGGAATAACTATGTAATGCAAAAAGCCAAAAGATATTTAATTCTTGCACAAACTATCTGAAAGGAAAGGTGGGGAAATCAAATGGTTTATGCCTTGATAGGAATCAGGAATTTCTGTCATTTTTTTGAACTGCATCATAAATGCTGTTCCATTGAGTAGACACATCACATTTACTCTCCATATAAGTTCTGCTGTAAAACAATAGCCATTCAGTTTAATACCAAAAGCCCTAGACTCTTCTGTGATTCCATTACTGGGGTTCAAGTCATAGGAGATGTACTTCCACATTTGTAGTGTACAATTATTATTATTATTAGCTAACAAATGTTCCTATCCATCCAGATTATATCTCTCAGCTGACTTAGGAATGACTCGGGGTCCCCAGGATGAGGTGAGCAAGGTGAGACAAGTCTCGGCCTCTCTGCTTCGACTGCTGCCTGCACTACCTGACCTGGGATAAGTAGTAGAAAATGGATGGATGGAGAGATGGAAGGATGTTCGTAATAATAAACACAAGAAACGTGTCTCTACAAGAAGATTTTAGAGCCATTAGAAACATGCTCGTAGCATGTTTTCATGTTCATCTCCACTTTAAATTCATGCAAAGAAGCGGCTTTAATGTGGCATTCTGATCTATCGCTCTATAAAAACATTCATGGCTATGCGACCTCTTTAAAGATTTGAAACTGTTTACTATGTAAAGAACAGAGGTTTTATTTTCAAACCACACTAAATGAAATGGGAGCTCTCATGGAGGGAGGAATGATATCAGATGAAAAGGCAGCACTGACAACATAGACCAGATGCAGGGTGAGGTTTCTCTGTAATGTTAAAAAAAAGAAGCTTAGCTTGGGTAAGAGACGGCAGCTTTGGCACACCGCCCCGACAGCTGAGGTAACATGGTGAAGGTTTAAGTATTTCCAGTGTTTGCTAATAACGTCATTTCTCATGTCTGGCTTTGGCTTTGGAGACGGGCGACTCAAACCTTGTCGCAGTAGAGAGCGAGTGCTGTCAGTGCCGTTAGGTGTGGGGAAGCCACACTGGGGTAAACACGTTTGCTTTTGGATTATTAAAATCCTTTGTGTATATGGACAGAACAAAACTTTTGGGAAAACAATAACTCAGACTCTACATAACAAAATTTCTTTATACTCACCTAATAACACATTAAAGCTTTGATTCACATGCAATAGCCAAAATGCTAAAATGTCAAGTTTCTCCTTTTCTCTTTAACTTCAACAGCACTGTGTAAAAGCCTTGAGTTGCCCCTTATTTCTGTAGGAATCACCTCGTTTTTGCAAAAATTATATTTTATGCCTGTCAAACTGCGTTATCTTCAGCATTTTTCATTGAAGAAATTCACTGAAGAAATGTGAACAAACGATGTTTTTTTTCGATAGGCTGCTAGTAACAAATTGCCGAAAGACCCAATTTTACACTGGTTCTCGGTTCAGTGTTAAGTGGCTTGACAAACAAACAACATATGGACTGAAAAAATGAGTGAAAAGGCAGCCAATGTCCAAATAAAAACTTTAAAAGATTGTTCAAAAGCCTTGAGAACTACTGCTCAAGACCACTTTAAAAATGAGAAGACAGTCTGGCTCCTTGGAAGCAAAATATGATAAAAATGAGGGTTGGCTCTAGACTTTTGCACAGTACCGTATGTTCTTTGTTTCAGTTGAAAGGAAAGTGCAGCTTATGACCTTTACAAAGGTGAATGTTTAAGAAGAACACTAACAGACAAAAACTCAAAATAAAAGGAGAACAAAAGCTGGAAGCAAGGTTTAAATGGAAGGTCATTTTTAAATCACACAGAGAAAAAAAACTTAAAGGACAGCATCTTTTCTCCAGAGTCAGCTGCAGTGAGGACATAGTTTCCAAAATGTGCATATAACAGCCAAAAACAACATATTTAACCTTCTCTGATGAATACAGAAAACACTGACTTACCCTTGGCCCAATGTCTCCTTGGTCACCCTGGAGGAAAAACAGGAAAATAGCAATTGTCAGCAGTTATTAGCACTGTATATGTGCAGCAGACCAGTTATCCAAAAGAGCTTAGCTACTGTTGAGCAGCGATGACAGACAGGCTTAAAACGGAAGATTTGGTAATGGGAAGAAAGTGGTTCAAAGGTCATCTGTCTCCTAAACAGCTCAGTCTTTTGACATTTATTGTATAAATCATTTGGTAGGCCATAAATCATCTGACAGCACAACATCAATGAAGTAAAAATGCGCAGCGCACATGCTGAGCACAGCTGATTTCTGATCAACTTTCTGGAGTTCATGTTCTCATCACAGGGCTACCAGCATGATTACATGACGTGAGCCAATTTTCCGAACCTCAGCTTCATCTGTCAGATGCAATCGCCTCATTAACCAGGCTGATTCCCGCTCTGACAGATGCACTTTAATGCAGTTGTGTTGCCCTCATGATTCTGCTAAAACGCACACTCGTACGTATACACAGAGCCAAACAACAGTGTGGAGAGAAACGACCACACGACGAGGCTCCTCTTGCCAGCGCTTACAGCTCTTATGGTTGCTAAGATCTTAGGCTGGGCAGAGGTTCACAGAGCGGGAAAACATCTGGCTATCATCGAGCTTTGCGGAAGGCCTGTAAACCTGCTTAGTACCTTGACGTGAGAATGTGCAGAGACACATGAGCTCCTGCATAGCTAAATGTAATCTATGGCTCTTTTGATGGACACGCAGCGAAAACACAAACGTGGGAGGGCGACGGCAAGGTTGTCCGAGCACCTTCTGCCCATAAATAAATGTTCGAAATACACTCGTACACTGCATTGACTTGTCTAGTAGGGCTTTTGAAATTCATATTGAAGCATACCTTTTCTCCCTTGGGTCCGGCTGGTCCCTGTATGAGGAGAGGGGGGAGAAAATCAGAGACACTTGGTCAAGATAAATCAGCTATCAGACAACACACATCACACGCATCTTTACTGGCCCTTCAGAAGGGAGCTTTCAATCAAACGGTAAGACAAGGCAGTTATTCTGCTTAATGGATTCATAGCATTGAGACCGCTCAATCCAAACATCACTTTTGTCTGAGTGTATTTCCCAGTAAGAATACCATATGACTCAAGCTTGTCCTAAGAATCCCTTTTAAGAGTGCTCTTTGAGAGCTAAATGTTTTCTCAGAGATAAAACCTTTGTTCTTCCATCAGTCACTCTTGGGAGCTCTTGAGATGTTTTAGATGAGGAATGCTGAAATGCTAACTAAAGACACGGGGTATCAAACACCCCTGTGCGATCCTACACTGATACATGGTTGTGCTTTGTGTTGGACGGTTTGAAATCCTCTTATGAACATTATGCACGCCTGGCAGAGTCCTTGTCCATTTCTGTGTCAGGCCATGTCTCAGTATGCTGCTGCTGCTGCTGCTGGTAAGGAGCATAAGGGTACCAAATGTGGAAGCACAAGCACCAAACTGACTACAGGCCCTCTGCGACTGTTGCAGGCACAAGAATAAGAGGTGGAAAGCATCCACCGTCCATATGTGACAACAGTGGACAGATCATACCTCTTAAAGCCAAGTCACCACTTAGATGAGACCCTTCACGTTTCTATTTTTATTTCTATCACACTCATTGTGTCTGCCTTTAATCAGTCCCCTTGTTCCAAATCTGCCTTGAAACTTTTTGAAGCCTTTCGCTCTATTTTGTACCCTCTTCCATGTCTTCTTTCATCTGGCGGCAGTTTTATTTTGGAGCTATAAATGTGTTATAGAGCAGAACAGCAAAGATGATAAGCAGTGTGTCAATGTGACTATCCGTGCTATGACACACGGCAGCTTATCTCCCGCAATGCTCGCTCTTTTAGTACAAAGAGCGAGCAGCAGAAAGCTTGATTTTGCCTTTAACATTCGTAAACTCAGAGCCAAGCCACAAATTGTTCAAAGAAGACAAACTTTACATTCAACTTCCTCATTCTAATGATTTAAAAAAAAAGAAAAAGCAGTTGATTCTCAATAAACTGATTTCACATCTGGTTTAATTTCATTTATTGTGTATTTTATGTGCAGGAAGGGCATTTTAAAGGGGGAAATAATAAAAAAAATCATTAGTTTTCTGATTGATTGAAAAAGAAAAAACAAGCACCAGCTCATAAAAAGTTCATTATTAATTTTGGAAACAGAAGTCCCTCACAGATGAAAAATGTGCTACATGTTTTTCCCCTTTATTATGTTGTTTTCATCTCCGCCTCCTACATCCTTCGGGTTTGCAGGCGACTCTGGTCATGAATCCCGCCTTCTGAGGGTTTTATGCCAGACCCTTGTTGATGGGGAGAAACTCTATTAAAGGATACACCCAGCCTTAGGACTCTTTTCACAGGAACAGAAACAGTTTAATGGTGTTTAGAGAGGAACAGCTCTCATTATGCTGTGAAGGGGTTTACATTTCAGCTGATGACTTATTCCTCTTGTGGGCGAGCGCAGTGATGTGCTGAAGGAGGGGTGGAGGGGGCAATATAATGACTTTTTAAAGAGTCTCTGTTTGAAGGTTATAAACTAATCTCTTTCTTACTTTCCCAAATGGTGTGTAACCCATTCGCTCTGCTTCACCTGTTTCCACGCTGCACCTGGGCGTGCCTCTGAGTGCACCAGGGTTTCAGGCGCGAGTTGATGGATGGGAGTGCAAAGGGGATTTCAACACTCAGCTCAGCTGAGCCCAGACTCCCCCCTCCCGTGGCTGTGAGTCATTGGGATGACTTAAGAGGTGGAACAGGAAGTAAGATGGCTACCGGGTTTTTCACGCACTTGCAGTGGCTCCACAGGGCAAGTAAAAATGATTTATGAGGTATAGCAAACTCTCACTGGTCTTACAGGACAAATGCAGCGCCCAGCTGGATTTATAACAGGAAAAATCTTTAAATACGAACTGAATAAATTTAATAAAATAAGAAAGTCAGGATAAGAGGCGTGTGATGTGTACCTGGCTTCCCTTCATCCCTGGTGGACCCTGAGAGGAAAGAAAACAGAGTTAAAAATCAAACTTTTTTTCATTCATTTTGCACATACTTGACAAAACTGGCTGGAAATACTCACTGGTTTGCCATCCAAACCAAGGGGACCCTGTTGGGAATTAAATAAAGAGAAATTATGACCAATGCAAAGTCCTGAAAGCCCTGTCGCCACTGAACCACTTTAGGGGCCTCATTTATAAAAATGACTCAAACAGGAATAAGCAGTCATTTATAAAAAAAAACAAAAACCCTTACTCTGACAAATGATGGCAAAGTGTTGACTTTAGGGATTTTCCTGTCAGTTATGTAAGAGCTGTTGCAGTTTGGGACACACATGCATCCACGCCTGCCGTGAACTTTGCGTGAGCTTTATGATAGGAATTATCAATAAATTTCCAGATGAAAGGTGTTTTGAATTAAAAGCAGGATGCAGTGTTCTGAATTTCATATATTAAATTAGAGACACGTAACCACGGCTGCCTTTGTGTTAAGGCGGTTAAAAAAACAAAACAAAAAAACCCCAAAAAAACATGCTTTTAGGAGGAAGAGAATTTTGGTGCGCTATGATCTCATCTCAGAAGGAGT
This sequence comes from Hemichromis elongatus, assembly GCA_015108515.1. NCBI lineage: Eukaryota > Metazoa > Chordata > Actinopteri > Cichliformes > Cichlidae > Hemichromis > Hemichromis elongatus. The sequence continues at coordinate 18,508 of VUQR01000467.1, read as the reverse complement.
TTGCTTTCCTTTTTAGGTAAATGCACTCAAAAAAGATTCTTTGCGCTCTTTAACACAAAGCTATAATTTGGAGTAAAATGAAATATATAAAATCAAAGGTTTATTGATTTATATAATGAATCATTAAGGAAAATAAGTTTGGTATAAAACCAGTCAATAAAATGTCATTTTTCTAGATTTCGTTAAATTTTAAAAGTTTGACAATATACCTATGTATCAAAATTACACAGAAAAAAAATCATTCTATAGGTGTCTGTCTATATATCTATATCTACTAAAGCCTCCTTCGTCATATATAGGCATCTTTTAACAATGAGGGAATGATGTTAGAAAATACGAAATGACTGTAAAGTATAAGAAATTTTTTTTATAAATGAAGCCCAAGTAATAGCTCACATGACAGCTTATCTTGTGTTGGGAACATTATATGAATACACACTGGCCCGCTGCTCATTGAGAGTCACATGAAAGCATTGGTAAAGAATTGAATAGCACATAAAAAGCGTTTTTATTTTTCATTTTTGTGCCCATAAAGTTTGATTAGTCGTCTTTAGACATTTCACCTTCCCTCATAGCCATTCCAGCGATTACCCCTCGTTTGCCTTGTTTATGCTAATTAAACTTAGTCTGGCACTTTTGTCTGGAGCTTACATTTAACCTGCAGACATGAGAATGCTATCAATCTTTTCATTAGACTCTCAACAAGAAAGAAAATAGGCCTATTAAAAAAAAAATGAAAAAGAAAAGAAAAAGTGCCCCTTTAATTACTGGTTTAATAAGGCATAATGAGCCAGTAATCAGGTCACCTTACATAGTCTGCTGTGAATCAAGCATTGCTCCAAAACACTGAAGGCACTATTTGTTTTCAGTCCACGGACAAGACAATCTTACCTCGGCAAGATACTCTAAACCAACTGTTACTTATTAGTATTTCATAATGTTTTAGTCTTGTCTCCATATCGCTTATGAAAAATGTAAATAGTGTTAACCTTGGAAAAAGTCATTAATTAGATTGTAGAGGCAAACACTTCAAGAGAGGACAGCAAAAATAACCGAAACTTGAAAAATTAGGAAATGGAAGAAGGTTTTTCATTTTTGTGTTTAAGTAAATGTGTAGGTCTATGTATATCCTGCCCCGTGTGTGTGTGTGTGTGTGTGTGTGTGTGTACAAGTAAGACCCAGATAAAGGTCTCCCATGCTATGTGCTGTATAATTATATTGCATGAGTGGATTTGTTCCACTTGTATTAATCTGACACACTCCCCCACATCTCCTGTGTGTGAGTGTTTGCGGTGCTGAGATTATACAACAGGCAGTTAAGAAAGTCCCTATTCATCCTCTCTCCAGCGCTGAAGCAGCAGTTGGAGATGTCCACTTTGTTTACCTTGATAAAAACAGCTAACAAGCAGTCTCTGAACTTCCTCTGCGCTCAGTTCCAAGGCACTCGAGTCTTTGGATTACTTAAACATGAAGGAAGAGCCGGCTCTTGGATCAAACTTTCCTGAAACACTTATATGTGATGTATGTGGTAAGGGCTAATGTTGACTTCCTGCCGCCTTCCTTCTTAACAACCCTAGTCCATGTTAAGCTAACTGTTTTTACAGGGTCCCTTAAGTACTGGCTTGCTCAACTGTTCACAGTCCTGGTGGCTTTCCAGGGTGGAAACCATCATTAACAATAATCACTTCTGGCCTTGGATGGTGCACACAAGTCTTGGCTTTTCTCATGATCTCCTGATTTACCAGCCCCATGGATGCAACCACACCATAGTCTCATCTTGGCCTGCTTTGCTGGATGGGCGGTAGGTGCAAAGAGGGAGCGATACGTGAGGCTGCTCTTGTTACCCGCTCATCTGATCATTTACTGCTTTGCTTTTGCCTCATAATTTGCCAGCATGGCTATAGACTGCTGTCAAACTTGAAAGAAGCCTGTAAAAGAGATTTATAAAAAGCACAAAAAGTGCGTCTTTACAGAACGTCTTTTTGATTAAGGGATCTTTGTGAAGTCAGCAGTAGGTAGCCGAGACCGGGGTGGAACAAATGACTGGGACCAATTGGACAGCAATAATTTCACCATGACTGTCCAAAGTTCAGAGGAGTGTGAAGACTAAATATGAAATGCTCCTTATATCCTTCACTGAATGCAATGGCTGGATGTCCACAGATCTATTAAAAACAACAGCCTGATTTTCTTTTGAATTTCAAATGTCCCAGTATTTCGAGGCTACATCCCTACATATACACTAAGCTCTACCATGTATTCATACGTATACATATGCGGGACATCTCTGCATCTGGGAGCATTTATCAGGGTCTGGCTCCTTCAAGACTCGTCAGGATGAGCAGGAGAGGTGAACAATGCGAGGTCAGTGGCTGCTGCACAATCTAAAAGGGACTGATTTATGGCCACTAACAAGCGACAAAGAGCCATGTGAATTGTGGGTACAATTACTGCCTGGTTTCTTTTCTTTGCGACAAGACGCATATGAAAGGTTTATTTTCAGTAATAAAACCTTGTAGCTCATGTCTGACATCCGACCACTTGCATTAACATGTAGTAGCATAGAATTTCTACTAACTTGAGGAATTGCTAGAGCTGCCTGAAGCAGTATTTCATGCAACGAGCAGTGGAGAGAGTTCTGATATGTCTGGGAATAAAATACTTATTACTAAAATATACAAGCTTCATTAAATCAGCAACAGAAACAAGAGTAGTTTTTTACTGAAAACCAATGACAAAATGTATTTCAATAACTATGAAACAAATGGAATCAAAGGGAGTTAGATATTTGATCTATTGTTTTTTAATATAATAGTTTCACTGTACCTAGAAAGTATAGAAAAAAAACAGCGTGCAAGGCATGAAACTTGTGCTGGAATTCAAATAAAAATAGGGTGAAGTAAAAAAACAGTGTGGTGGGTTTCAGTGTTGGGGTGAAGGGCTGCTGCTAAATTTTTGCATCTCAAACCACAAACGGATCAGACTGGAGAAGAAAGGGAGGGAAGGATGGAGAGTAGAAGAACACAAAAGACAAAAAAAATAAAACATAGGAGATTAATGTTTAGAAAAAATGAGGAAAAGAGCCTGAGATTACCGCCAAAACCTCAAGTAAATGTGGGAGAAAACAAAATAAAGAACCACACTCGCATAAAAAGAACTTGTGTGTATTTCTAGTCTGCAGCCGCACATTATGCTGCAGCATCCCTCAGCAGATAAAACAAAACAAAAAAGCAGCTTTGACTTACATTCCCACCAATTAGAAGGCTGTTAAATAGATCTCTGGGAAATAACATGGCCTGCAGGAGGGCACATGTCTGTGTTTGCTTATGTGTGAATGCTCGCGTTGATTCAGGCGTGTGTCTGTTTGCATGCGCTCGTCTCTTAATCCCAATGAAAGGCTCTTTGCTGCCTTTACTGTACTCCCTACGGTGCAGACTGCTAATTATCCACGAGGGTGTGATTGTTGAGGCTGCAGCATGAAAAGCTGGTGTCTGCACATCAGAGCAGACGTCTCAGCTCGAATCGCACGTTGCATATGGTGCAAACTGTAGGCTCAACAAACTTTTATTGCATTAAGGTGAAGGTGGGATAGTGAGAGAGCGCTTTTCTCTTTCTCGCCTCCCTTTGCTGGGATATTATTGACTTATTTCTCTCGAGCCGGCCCAAAAAAAACCTTTGTTTAATATCAACACAGGGACAGAAATCAGTGTTAGCTCTACATGTGCACAATTTTTGATGCACGCCTCTTAGAAATAGACAGCGGCTACAAGCAGAACCAAAGGGCACAATAAAGCATACCAGAGTGCTGTTTGTTTGGGACAGAAAATTGCCAACATGTTGCCGGGTGCCCGTCAGGCTTTGATCTGCGCTCTGCAGCCTTGAAGGCTGAACAATTGAGAAGTTGGGCCCTTCTCGCTGATTGAGGTCCGCTGCCTGTCTCGGAGTTGCACTCGCGCATAAACACGCTCGTGGCTGGGCATGCTGCGCATATGACAAGGAGTCTGTGGTGTTTGTGGGTGTGTGTTTACCCCTCTGCCCTGCTCCGTCACCCTGCCTGACTGTGATTGTTTGACAGGGGGAAGACTCTTTTCTGAAACTCGCCTTGGCTGTGATTTATGAGAGGAAGAAGTGGCAAGAGTTACATGAGGGGAGAAAACACACATGAGCACACGCAGAAAACACACATCGTAGAGTTATGCTTCAGAGACACGCAAACCGCATTTCATTAACACTGTTTATCATACAACTGATGATTCACTGGAAGTGGGCTGCTGCATGAATTAGTCTGATGTACTCAACATGTGTATGCCACCTAAATGAAGTGCAGCTTATGTGCACTCACACCACACATTTGCATGCAGTTTCTTTAACAGCTCTTCGGTGGTGGATGAAGGGATCTGATGTTTTTTCTACCAGTATTTGTTTTAAAATTTTCAATATTTCAGAGTTGCAATTAAAACTTGAATTCAGGATCAAGTCCCAGCTGTAGAACAGAGGACTTGATCTTCACCCTTGCAGAACTTCTGGACAGTTCACAGAGGTTTGAACGTTGAGGCCAAGTGTGTTTTGGTGACTTTGAGAATGGTTGCAACCAGGTCCCCCAGGAGCACCTGTTGGGGGGACTGCAAGAGAACGCTGTGTGTGTCAGTTGTCATGGGCCATCAAGTCCTTGTAAAAAGTTTTCACCTCTTGTCTTTAAGTCCTGTTCTAGATATTCATGGACAGGATCTTAGCTTAGGAGGACATCTGCTTTGGGAACCTCCCTGCAACCTTCCTCATGTAGATGATGTGGTTCTGTTGGCTTTATGTATGGGTAGGATGGAAGAGAGGATGGACCAAGCGAGGGAATTCAAGCATTTTGAAATCTTATTCACGAGTGACGGGAATGTGGAGTGTGATGTTGTGGTGAAGAGAGGACTGAGCCAAAATCCATCCATCTAAGATCTGACCCTCATCTGTGGTCACAGCATAAATGACTGAAACAGTAGGTCTGCAAATACAAGTTGCTGGGCTTCCTCTGTAGGGTGGCTGGACTCAGCTTTAGACCCACTGTCAGATACTACACTGCTGCTGGTGGTCCTAGGTTCCTGTCCAGGTGGACAACAATAACTGGACTTGTATGGTGTCAGTATGCAGATAATTCCTAGAGGATGAAGGATTTGATACCACCGAATGGGCCCCACGTTTGCCTGACCCAAATGCATTAGAACACCTCTGGGACATCATGTTTCAGTCCTTTCATTATTTTCAGCAGTGTACATTTCATCTGGCTTTAGAACAGCTCAGGATCTCCTTAAGTTTGGATGAATTGGAAATTGTTGCTGGTGAGAAGTAAGTTTGCTTAGCCTGCTTCAGCTGAAACCCAACTCAGGATAAATTGAAGACAATAGATTGACAGAAAAATTGCAATATAAAAATATAAAAAATAGTTGGTTACACTCCAAACCAACAAAGGTTAAGTGTCAAAAGTAGAAGCACACAGTATTCAAAGGCCAAAAAATGTCTCTAAACTGCAGTGCAGGAGAATAAATTGCAGAAGAAAATTGTACTATCAGCAAATCAGGGACAAGTACCTCTAATTAGTACTTGATTATATGCCCTTTCTTACTTTGGACTTCCACAGCTGTTATTATCATCTTGTTGAAATGTTTGCTAGTTTGTACAGTTCCAGACTTTTGGCTCAGGAGGGTTAAAAGCTTGAACTGGCATTGTATATAATTCAGAGAGACATAATAGGGGTGAGAGAGGACATGAAAAAACACTGGGAAGCAATCTAGCTGTTTGTTTAAGGAATGGAAACAGAAACGGGGGAAAAAAGGTCTTGTTGGCACAAATCTCTGGCACAATGCACTTAGCAGCACAGCGCTCTCCGGTAACTGATTTGACTCATTTCTGCTGATTGCCCTCTTCATATATGAGCATCTGAGAGAAAATACTGGTGTGAAAACATATCTAGCGCTCACATCCACACACAGACCTCTGACCACTTCCACAGTCCTGGCCTTTGTTACAGAGACATACATAAACAATAGGTGGTTTGGACGGAGGCCACACACATATGGCCTCCACACATGTGCACACAGACACACAAACATTGATACCCAAAAGGAAAAATGGTCCTGTTTGAAACTCGATCATCTCTGCTGCTGCTAAATGTAACGATACAATGTCCATGATAATTGTCAGCATGATTAATCTGCTGCTTTTTCACTGTGACCTCAAGCACACAGCATCCTCAGTCTTTATAATCACACACACACGGACCAGGAAGCTGCCTCTTACAACAGCAGACTGAGCTCCTCCAGTCGTTATACTGTTTCATCTGTGTAATTTTAGCACTACACAGATTGATTTCATTATACTAACTAGACTGGGAAGAATTAACCAGATCGTGCAGCATTAAAACAATGTACAAATAATGGCATCCCAGGATAAAGTTAAATGAAAACAAGACAATAAAATGTGCCATAACTCTTGGGTTTCAAATGGAGATGGCAATGGAGATGAACGGTCACAAGCAAAAACAAACAAGCAAGCAAACAAACAAAACCCTCTAAAAAACACAAATGTGCACATGCTTATCTGTGCACCGAGTCCACCTGTGTGTAATTAGCAGCAAACATTTCCCGTCAGCAGGGCTGTGCAGTGCCAGGCAGACTGTATGGGAATATGCCTGATTGAGAGCCCGAGATACCCACATTCCCAACATCCACCACTACACAGCGAGCATGGCAAGAGCATGGCAGAGCCAAGAAAACAACAATACCACCCCTCCATATAAACGGTGAGGAAGTTGAGAGGGTGAATGACATTAAATTCCTGGGCCTACACATAACAAAAGATCTCACATGGACTATTAACACATCCC
>VUQR01000466.1:0-19910 GCA_015108515.1 Hemichromis elongatus | reverse complement strand
AACAAGCAAACAAACAAAAAAAAAAGGGGGGGGGGGGGGGGTGTCACCCAGTGTGATCAATAGCATGTTTTCGTGCACCTCGTCTCCAGCAGGGAAGTGAATTAAGGTATCTTTGGATACTTTAATAAAACTGCAAAACTGCTGTTTCCACTGGTAACAACTGCTGGTTACTTTGCTTTCTTTGTTTTCCCTCCTCTGTGATTGTAAAGTTGGGCTGTAATGTTACAGCAGTGCAAACTGTGTTTTGCATTTTCAAAGGTATTTGCAGACACTCCATTGGCAGTGCAGGAAATATATGAATGTTTTTATGCTTGATCCTAATTTACTACTAAACTCACTGTTGCATTTACTGGAACCTAGATTAGAAAATTGATCTGTTACATCTTTAGGCTATTTATCGCCAAGAATACCAATTTAATCAATAAAATTAATTTTGTTTTGGCAACAAACTGAAGTCATTTCCACATCTCTAATTAATCTTAAACGCAACATGTAACCTGTTTCCTGACCATGTTTCAATGCATGCAGCCTCATAATTTTAGAGCTCTAATGTGCAGCTGTCATATTCGAAACAAACATCCCAGCACAGGGAGCAAAGGGAGCAGAAAAAAAATATATTACTTTGTTTTTATATATATTTTACTTCTATGTTCAACTTACAAGGTAATTTTCTGCAGCTTTACTTTTATTTGCCATTTTTGCAGGACCAATGTTTCATTTTACAGTTTTATTTTTTCTTCTTTAGAGATCTCTATCACTAGCTCGTCAGACAATATCTCTAATCGGGGTAGGTGGTGCTCAAGTGATCCATTCTCTACAGAAGAAGAATAAAATTCAGGCGCCCCTTTTTATGTGAGTGTGCACAGTTCCTAAAGCAGAGAGCCTGGCTCAACAAAAACCTTTAATAAGCATCATAATCATATCTATTATCTCCAGATATCACTATGAGTTTGTCAAGCCTGTTTAGTTGTTAACATTACCATATGTATGTTGTTCATGCATACAGGGCCACGTTTACTATTATAGAACATTTAATGCTGATGATGGTTTTGGTTTCATGGATAAAAAGGTGTGCTTTGACTTAAACATTTAGTAAAACACCACCACTGAGTCTGTACTCTTTTATCCCTCAGCTTGTTCAGACTGTGTATAATGTAAATGTACACTTTGAAGTCACACATTAGTTAGTGAAGCTCTGCTGAAAAGCCCTAAACTGTGTTTTTGCTGTTGACACCTCAATGTCTCGTTCTCACATGGCCACACAGGGTCAGGTTTGCATAGATGTTCTCCTTAAAAAATGAAGTCATCATTTAAAAACTGCATGTTGTTGTCACTCAGGCTAAATTTGTCTAATATTCACATGTGTTTGATGACCTGAAATATGTAAGTGTGACAAATAACAGGGCAAATGCTTTATCATAGCACTGGAAAAAGTCTCTCACTCCATTCACAGTATCTGCATCATGTTGACAAATAAAACTTGTAGAAACTTACTCGACAGCTGTGAGATCCCTCTCTATTTCCCCTGCGTGCTTTTGCATACAGTGCACATATTGCCACTTTAGAAAAATAATTGCACAAGGGGATATCATCTTTTCTCCAGTACGCTGACCATTTTTCCTGAAGGCTTCATCACTCAGTGTGTTTATGGGTAGATGTGCTGCACAGCCTTACTGCAACAGCAATTAGAATTTTGTTTTAAATCTGTCTTTTAGTTTAGTATTACTCATTACATCTATTCAAGTAAGCTAAACAGCTGTTCAGGTGGTGATATAGAGAGCACTTGATTTGCCTCTGCTTTCTGTTGGCACCACACGCATTTTTAATATCGATCATTTAACCTTATTTATTTGTAGGAAGTTAATATCATGATTAAGATCAAAATTCCATTAATTGTGCAAACCTAATGAGGTGGTAGTTCGGTGCTGTCTGATCTGCAAGCTTGGTAAGGCTATAGCAGATGCATCCGGATGTGAATGAGCAGCAGGGAGCTAAGAACTTTGCACCAAAGCCTAATAATAATAATGTAAGTGTATTTGTTACATGTTTTCACTAAGCCGATTGGAAGGATTTTATGTTTTAATATATTGGAGTGTTGTGTAAATGTCATATTTTTCTCAGTTTTTTTGCTGCTTTTTAAGTATTTAATACCAATACTGACTGGCTTACTCTGGACATAAACCCAAGTCTCTAGTGTCAAAGTTTTGATTCAAATATCCAAGCACACCCTACCACATGCAAGTGTGGGATGCTTTATAAATACTGTGAAATAAAATTGGATGCTTTGGATGGCATGCAAAGCACACATGCTGTAGGAGGGATGCAGTGCAAAATAATTACAAGAAAAAATGTATCATTTCTTATTTAGTCAAGAGTGAAGAAATGACAAAAAAACAAACAAAACAAAAATAGTGATTTATAATCAGGCTATAATAATAATCAAAATTAAGAGGTAAGCATGTCCTCTCCACTAGAACATCATCTCAATCCAATTCCAGGTCAAGCCTAAGAGCTGGAGCACTTCACAGGACCAAACAGGACTTGAGCTCGGCGGGTGTGCTCAGGTGTCGCCACCAACTCTTTGTGAAGAGATGTGAGAGAAATGTGATGGACGAGACAGATGTGAGGACCCTTCAGGAGTGCAGTGCGCCATTAGTCAGGCTGTGATCTACTGCTGGTCCTCTTCAATACGCTCTCTCTCACATATACACCCTCTATTCAGGCCTGTAGAGGAGCATACTGTTCCTCTTCATTCGGCTTCGATGTGCGTGCTCATTTGCAACGATAACAAACAAGTGCATCTTGGCTACAAGTCTGACTCTTCTTTAAACCTGCAAACATTTTTACAGCATTTCTGTGATGGGATTTCCATCCTTTTAATTCAGGCGCAACAAGGTCCGCAGCTTTTAGCTTTCAACTGTGTTCACAGCTGTGCCACCAGACCCGAACAGTGGCGTCCTTGAGCACGCCTGCCCTCGCACATCTTCATTCTTTGCAGGCAGCATATCACAGAGAACTATCTCTGGCTCAACAGCTCACCATACAGGAGAGAAAAAACATACCCCGGGTAAAACATAAACGTCTATTCACTCGTTCTCCAAGGACGGCCAAAAAAGCAGATAAGAAGTGTTGGTGCTAGGTGGCAGTTGGCCGCAGCTGGAGAAGCAGCGCACGCTTTTGTTTCCATGCTGAAACACAGTTTTGGGCCTGAGGGAGAGAGTTAGAGAATGAAAAAGACGAGGGAAGAAAAGAAAGAGAGTGTCAAAGGATAGAGATGATGTAAGCATGACAAAAGAGATGGATGCTAACTTGGAGGCATGGTGAGAATAAGTGATGCCGGATGACTAACAACAAGACTCAGAAAGAGAAACAGCATAGAAGCCATCACTGTTACCACACCTCATCAACTTGTGATGACAGATAAAAGTGTTACACTTCTGTGAGTAAGTGAGTCATAAGAGCAGCACTTTGGAGGAACGGCGGTGAAATTCGCTGAATAAATCAACAGCTTTGCTTAGCAGACAAGCACAGACATAGCAGAACAGCAGCGAGGTTTTGTTTACTATTTACCAACATGAGCCGCTGCTGAAACGAATCAAGAGCAGACTGCGAAAAGCAGATCAGACCCGTCTGCTTGGTCAGAGTTCATTCAGCCAATAATCAACCAAACATGTATGCTCCCTTTCACCAGCCTGCTTTGTATTCACAGTTACTCTCATTTACAGCGGCTGCTTGAGAACAATATAACTTTGGTTACACAGAGCTTTTATGCCTTGGCCAAGGGCACCTGAACAATAGCTTCACAGGGTGTTCAGTTTTTTCTATCTCAATGATCTTACAATCACAAAAAGCCACACATACCTAAAAGAATGTAGGCTGAGTGAGCTTAAACTAACTGAACACACTGGCGAGTTGCAGCAGGGGTTGCGCATTTTGCATTTTAATACACACATGTATCTTTGCCTGTGCCACAGTAGGTCACCAACACTTGGACCAGCCTCATTTGTTGAAGGAGAGCTTGAAATACAGTGAAAGCTACTTATGAGGCATTAGAATGTTATGAAAAGCTAATAAGGGTCTTTAGTAAGAGTTTTATAAAGCTGGCACTTATGGTCTCTAAGAGTCCAATTTTCCAATGACAATGAGCCACAGCTTTATAGTATTAACAATGTCTTAACAAGCCATGAAAACAGGTTTAATGACAATGTAGTCTGTAATCATTGGCTTTGCTGGTTAATATAAAAACCATCATGAATTCTTGAACTCAAAAACAAATCATTACTAGACTCTGTCTATTAGTGAGTTAGCACTAGCCATGGCAGTACTGGACCCTAAAAGGTAATAGACCCAATAATATGATGCCAAGTGCTGTTCAAAGCTTTGAGAAAGATGCAAAAGAGACCATTTCACCATTGTCATGGGAACAACGCCATGGCCTTGCAGCGCTGTTATCAAAATTAGACTTCACAGTAATTCAAAAACAAATGAGAAAAATAAAAATAAAAATAAAAAATATAGGGCAAATCAAAAGATGCCTAAACATCAACCTAAATCTGTGTACACTTAGGCCTTCAAAGTTTAAAGGTAAAATTTTTGCATGGCTTCCTTAGAAACACTTCTTAAAGTAAAAAAAAAAAATATGCTGAGGGGTCGGTTATGAGAAACACAGATTTTGATATGGAATAACAGGCTGATTACTTCAAATTTAGTATCTATGATTTGCATGAACAAAAAAGGAGCTTTTTCTGTCTGCCTGATGCTACAGTAATGTTTGACCTTGCCAGAGGTGCCTATTTCATCTATGCCTTTACATGTAAAAAGCTCCGATGTTGAAATGTTAAATACAGTAATGAGTAAATAATTATATTTGTAACATTACCAGAATTTGGAAGCTGATATGCAGTTTGCCATTGAATATAATAAAAAAAGATTAGTACTAAAAATTACACCATAATGCAATCTTACTAAATGTTTATTTGGGCTAATTTGACCTACTTGAATTGGCAACAACAGAATCATTTTATCTTCAGCGTCATATAAAATGTATCTGCAGATTAATTTTTTGTGATTCACAATTTGAATCACAGTATAAATAAGAAATTTTGCACCTGGGTATTTTCCTCAAGGCTTTAAGCATGGCCTATCCACAGTACTGTCATAATCGCTTTAAACCTCTTTATCGTCCTGGATTTTAATGATTTAATGATACATTGTGATCCAGGATCAAGGGAAAGAGAAAGAGCTTTATTATTCAAGTCCTAGTAGATGGCCGGGATATTAGTACAGAAGGGAGGGCTAATACGGTTTAAAATGAGGTATCTGATTCTGCCTGGCAGCGAGGGAGAGAGACTGAGGCAAAGAGAAAAACCTAGACAGAGACAGAAACGGGAGACGGAGAAAGCCAGACGATCCGAAAAGAAAAACAAGGCCAATTAAAATGAAGGTTTTACAAACAAAAGACATGGAGGGGGGGCAGATGGGAGGGGGTTAAAGAAACTGACAGAAAGAGGAAGCGAAATGGGGAGCTAGAGGAACAGCCTTCTGAAGATAGACATATGTGATGGGACACAGAAATAGGGTGGTAAGACAACTCACATGGATCAGGTGTTTAGATGAAACTGAATGAGAGAAACGTGAGTGAAGGGTAATAATAATAACAAGGGTAGTAGTGGCCTTATAGCTAGCTGGCTTTTAACTGGTCTCTACTTGGCAGCTCCCAGTGGCCAGCAATAAAAGAATGTGATTGTACTGGGCAGCTCCCAGTGTTAAAGTGTAATATGATGTGAATGTGAAGTCAGGCATTGCTGTACAATGAAAAACAGTGGTGTACTCAGTTGGCTTTCCTAAGTCTGTAGAACGAACAAGGAACTGGGAAATAAGTTGTTTACATAAAAGAATATGTCAATATGAAAGATAAATACGATGAGAAAGCGAGAGTGCATGAAGGAGATGTGATAAAGCAGAAAGCCAGTGCAAAGCAGATGCAGCTGGAGAAAATACAGCTGAGTGTTTCCAGCTCGGTTCCAAGCAAACCAAGCCCGTTCCAGTTAGGAAGCGATCCAAGAGGAAGCTGAGGTGATAATGAGACAGTCGTCATCTTCTCTGTCCAGACTGACCAGGCAGAGGATGGTGGGACAAGAAAGAGAGGGAAGGAAGGAAGGCTGCAGGGTCAAAATTGTCGAGCCAACATTCAAACAAGCAGGAGGGGAAGCATCTGAGCAACCAGCTGTGATTGAAAATGCCTGCAGCAAGGATACCGAGGAGCACAGCGACATATTGTATTATCTACAGCGAAATGAACATCCAGGTATCCAGGAGGGGGTTTGAGCCTTTGGCTGTTTCACTACTTTCCGCCTTATAATATTCATACTTAGACAGCCAGCTCTGGTAATTAACAGCTCCTAATTTAAGGTATTGCAATGTATTAACTCTGTGAAGAAAGCAAAGGGTGTCTTTCTTGAATAAAGAGAACAGCAATGTATATGTTGTGGTTATCTCTTAAAGCTTTGGGGTCTGTAGTGTAATGTATTGTATGAGTAAAATCAAAGAAAAATGTAATAAAAGACAATGACAAAAAGCTGTCGTTAAACAAGTTGGGATTTTTACCATGTTTTGTATGCTGATCACTGCTGTCAGCCAGTGGCGACCTATGTTAGCGCCACAACGTCCTTTTTATTTTAAAAAAAGGTGGTTTTGCTGTTCAAGCATAACCATCAGATCTGCAGAGCCTGCCCCCTGCAGCAAAGACGGGGGGACTTGTTTTGAGTTTTATATCTGAATCAAACACTCTAAAACCTCGCCAGTGTGAAAGCAAGCCAAGTGTGTAATACTCAATCCCTGATGCATTAAAGGCAAACATAAAGTGAAATGAGCTACTTTCAGTGCATCGGATATGTTCTGAGCACATTACTGGCATCATTAAACAGGACAGGAGGAACCGGAGAAGCCAATCAACATTTATCCACAATAAATTAAAGCAAATTTCTTGAACCAGTAAAAATGTCTACTTTGTGTGTTATATTGTACTCTATCGCAGAAAAACTTGCGATTAATGTATACATTTATGAGTAAAATTTCTTTTAAAGAATTTACTGGAAGATATAGGAGAGAACACAGAGCAAAACTGTGTCTGCTTAATCTCAAAACGCCAATAATGTGCTGATTGAGGTTCCACTTGTAAAATAATGTTAAAAATGCTAAATGTGGGAAAACCGAATAAAGTCTGCGGGAGAGAATCTGGGTTATTTGTGATCCTGGTCATTGTGATCAGACACTGTTCTGTTGTAGAGGAGCAGGAGGGAGAATGAGGCGGGGTCTCAGTTGATGCACTGCATCTGCAGGCTAACAGTATTCATGCTTGACTGGAGAAGCTGGATGACTTCACCACTTCCTCACGTTTTCTCCACAAGGTGTACTCACACGCAAACAGGCACATGAATGCGGGAATGCATTTACTGTACCTCATCTTCCAAGTAGGGAAGGTGACTTCACTTTTACATGAGTGAGTGACTTCATTTCTGTTCTCCTCTGCCATGTTTCGCTCTTTGGACGCACTTTGCCACCTGCTTACTTTTTAAAAAAAAATCTGCTTTCATTTAAGACATGGTGAACAGCAACAGCACTCACTTTGGGTTTAAAAACTCTACTTACTGCTTGGATCCACATACATCAAGCATGTTAGAATCACTCCCAAGAATCATGCTCAGAAACAAACTGTGACTAAGTCACTTGAGTGCAGGATGGTCCACTGATTTAGGAAGACTTCTGTGCTTTGGCAAAAAAGTCAATCTGGACATCACTGTCTGTGACACCCAGAAAAGACCACTGGCTGTAGTTCTGTTGCAGTTTAAAGAGTACAATACTATGAAAGAGTCTCGAGCAATCCCTGAATTCTTTTTATTTTGCTTTTAAAGAATTCTCCAAACTTTCTGGAAGTCTTTCAAAGTTTTTATTTGTATTTTATTTGCAGCTTCTTTTACTAATCTTCACACCAGTTCATGTACCTGATTATTTACAGAGCAATGTTTTCTTTGTTTGGTTAATGAATCCACTTAACAGTGAGCCATGAATGACTGAACAACAAAAAGGGGCCTACGAGGGATGAATCAGTATTGTAACAGAAAACTTATCAGAGCCAATTTTAAACTGTATCTTTAGGCACAATGTTCCTAGCAGTCTCTTTGTTCCCAATTTCTTTGGTTAAATCTACGAAAAATGCCAGCGACAACAAAGGCTGACAGGCATAAAATTTTATTTTTGCGCTAACGAGGTGATTCTCAAATACAAGTGGGTGATATAGCTTCAATATCATGCCACAATATTTCAATAAAATTTGACATAACAATATTTCTGGTGATAAAGAAAAAAATAACTCAATGCTTTATTGGTGCTTGCAGTTTGCAGGCAGCACTTGCACGTCTAGTAAATGAAGAGCATTTTTTCCCATCCTTCTTTTCCAATGAGCTTCTGTCATTGATGATATACTACCTTATTTGAAGTGTGAATCAACTGAAACTAGGAGCTAGAAGCAATAGCGCCTTATAGTTATAGCAAAAGCATAATACCCAATGGCAAAGCCCAAGTCAAATGTAATGCACAAAAGCTGCCTAATGTTTTCCCTGGAAAATGTTAGTATAATATAATTGTTTAATAGTTAAATTAAACATTACCGAAATTTAAGTTATAACACATCAGCCACTGAATAATATTGTCACATTATGTTTTCTACCTGGGATGTTGTACCTTCAAAGCCCTGCTTTTCCATCATGTGACCACAACATTAACTTCTATCCACTCTTCCTGTTTTATCGACTGTAACAAATGAGTTCTCCAGCAATGAGTGGTCTGTTTGCATTTGGGTCTCACATCAGCAGCTGTGTGTTTTTGCCTCAAGTAGGAAAAAAAGGTTTGTTGTTTCCAGGTTTAGCCTGGACAATGTCCTTGCACAATTTACAAAGTGCTGAACTTCACTGCAGATCACTAACATAGCTCCATTTTTAAGTTCTCATTGAATGCTGATGCACAGCTCTTGCTCTCAGACATGCTTGGACTACTTTTATATTACATAAGAATTTATACAGGTGTTAATAAGTCCATTTCAGTCCAAGTCCCTTAGCTATTATGTTAGCATGGTATCTTTAAAAACATATGAGGAAACTGAACAAGTGCAAGACACAAAAGAAAGCGCCAGGCCTAAAAATCTATATACAGCAGATTAATGTCTTTAAGAAACATGAAAAAAAATCTAGCAAACACCTAACACAGGACCTGAGTGATACCATATCTGGCTCTTCAGTTAATCCATCCACTGTTCAGTATTTTCCACATTACTTCCAGCTTTAAATGTTTAGTGGTTGTTGCTAGTACACTTTTTTATGCAGTCATGTTTTTTGAGGATTTTCTACTTACCAAAAAGATCTCCACAATTTTTTGCCAAATCCAAGGAATCATATTAGGTTAAGTATCAATGTAGAGCTCAGTCTGTATTATTTATGTGGGCTCAAAGCAACAAAGACTCTGATAAATTGTAAATGTGTTACTGACAGTTATTTTGCCCTCCTCAAGTTCTAATAAATATGCAGTATGAAATATAAATGCCTGTATATGATAAGGGAGAGAACGTTTAAAACTTGGTGAGTCATTGTTCTGAGCATTTGCTGCTTCTAAAATAGCCCATTCCTCATGAGGATTAAGACAATAGTGGACAGTGCTGAGAGAGAATTGGCCACTGAGTTATTAACTCACAGCTCAGATAAGCAGAGATCACTACCGCAGCTGCCAGCAGTGCCGAAAGGCAGCTCACCAACACCTTGCCCACAAGATAAGAGAATTAGAGTGGACAGAGGCGACAGTTTTTACCCAAATTGCCAAGATGACCATATTGAAGTTGTGTATGTCCACTTCACCCTGTACTGTACCCCCGAGTGCGCCGCTATAAGGAACAATGCACAATAAGTGCAGGAGGCAGCAAGGGTGAGAGGAAAACAGCAGGAGGCAGGTCATAAAGCCCTTTTTGCATGCCAGCCTCTTTAATAAAACTCATCTGTTTCTTAAGGTTGCTATATTTCAGTCAGCAGCCAAATCTCCATACACACACAGGGTTTCAGCATTAGCATCACTGGATTATGTTCACACTGCCATCTGGAAGTAAACTGTAGACTATTACCTGTTACCTGGCTGTGTTGTGTGTGGTAATGCCAAGTCAAACATGAAATCTCAAATAAAGTCTTTTTGGACTTCATAATGGTCAAGTTTGTAGGGTAAGGTACCAAGTCTTGTATGAACTTTTTGTCTTTTTGAATTTAATAAGAGAGGTATATCCCTGTCATCAATCTACATGTATTCTGGAGTGGGAGAAGTTATTGACTATATAGGCAGAAGTTGCAGATCCTGTTGAAGAACAGTGTCATAGTGGTGAGCAGTAACCAATGGCTGTGGTGCCAGGGGCCCAACTAACATGAGCAATAACCTGTTTGTTTTAGTCATGTTTAAGATGGAAATATTAAGAAAGGTGGAGATATTAGCTTGTGGTCCAGTTTTGTTCTTAGTTTGAGTTTTCTCCAATTTGAGGGTTAATCTGTGCGCTAATCCACTGCTGGTGGGAAAAGGGGAAATAAAAAATGATGGACTGTCAACCAGTTTAAAAGCCTTTTATTTCTGCCTTCACTGTTGACCCTGTCACCGCCACCCTGACATCACCCACTAGTTTCAAAGTCTCTTCTGAAAACCTCTGTAACCTTTTGACACTTATGGCGCCTTTCAAGCTGTGCCAACGGGCACTAATGCACTGTGATCACAGATTAGGGCTTTTGCACTGAGTGATGATAAAGGTTCCTTCTTCTCTCTAGTCAAAAGGATGGTGTCTTTGTCTTCCACAAAAAACTTTAAATTTCAGTTTGTCTGATCACACAACAGTACGAGACTGAAACAAAACAGCCAAGTTGTTAACCATGAAACCAAAACAATAAGCTGAAAGACAGAGTAGTCTGATTCTCTTTAGGTCACCACTAAAGGTACATTTTATATGCTCTACTTGGTAGTTTGTTTATTAGTGATACTGCTATTGATTGTAATTCAGTTAAAAACTTGATTAGCTTTAATGGATTTGGTGGTGCTAGTTTACAAAGATTGCTAGCCTGGTTTAGCAGTGGCTGCTGCTGACCATCTGTTAGGTATCAGATAAAACTGAAAACATCAGAAGGAGCTAACAAGGTTACATTATTTTAAAAGACAGGTTAGTTTTATTTTATAGTTTAAGTTTTAAATGTTTGAACTTATTTGTGGTTTTTTATATTGTAAATTTTGATCTTACATTGTTTTATTTCTTTGTTCCATGCTCACCAGCCCCACCTCACCATTTGTTGCTAACGACATCGCTTCCCCTGAGAAATCAATGACATCATCAAACTTCATCTTACTCTCATCATGTGAAATTTCTCATCTCACAAGTATTGCTATACAATGTTCCCTCCACCTCCTTCATAACCAGCACAAGGCTTGCATTGTTTGACCTCTGCACCTGCCTGGAGGGGGGATGCTTGCCTGATTTGTTGGGGAGGGTGGGACAGCCAAGAATTGTCCAAGCAGACAAAGCCATAAATTTTGAGTGTGGCGATAGTGGCTGCAATGGGTGGTTGTATAGAGGATGGATGAGAGCATAAAAAAAGGAAAAAACAGGAGAAGAAGAGAGTGTCCTTCAGGGAAATCGAGATCAGATTGGAAGAATGGAGGCACCGCATTAATAGAAAAAAAAAATCTTTATGCTGCAACCTTTTTCTAAGAATACACACCCAGACACTCCAATACATACGACATGTCTCTCAGTGGTTCCTTTTGCTTTTGGGTCACATTACCCTGTCTGGGTGATACTCACTTCACACTCAGCTTGGAGGCCTGATGTCCAATTAGATCATACAGTGAAGCAGTAAGCAAGATGCTACTGAGGGGAAAAAACATTTGCCAGGTGACAGATGGAGAAAAAAAAACAGTTGCCTCATTCCGCAGAAAACAGTCAAGCAGGTTGGGAGAATGGACCTAATCCAGATCTACAGCTGTCAAGCCTTATATCTGAAGACTGGGAAGCTTTGATTAATTCAAGAAATCAACAATTTAAGCTCAAATATGATCAAACAGCATTGTGGTCTCAGTGAAGAGACCCAAACACAGCCACGTAACCGACTGTACTGTAATATGTACACACATCCACACTTTTTTGGCTTGTGGTCAAATATTCTCCTATTGTCTCTGAGAGGGTCTAGATGCAAGGCAATGCTGTGTTTTACAGTGCTTTAGTGCCTGTGGACAGATGAAGACATGAATGTAGCTTTGATATGATATAAAGCTGAGAGGTCAAGAGCAGTGCCCTACATGGGGAAACATTGAAACAGGAACACAGGCTAATTAAAAGGAGCCTCCTGACCCACATCACTGTCTAAATACAGTATCACACTGCTTTTAGTCAACTGGCAGGAACAGGCTGCAATATTCATACTCACTGTCATAGTATTTGTTTGAAATTAGGGAAGTTATCAATTGGATACAGGTATTCTGATGTATCTGTATAGTAGAACAAATATATGCATAGTCCCAGAGAATCTTAAAGGAGCACCAACTTTACAGGCATCATCACCAGTTTGATCATAACTCAGTAAATTATGCCACCAAGGTGTCTAAATCTGAGTTAGAAATTATTATTCATGTTTTTATTTCTTCTCGCTTAGATTACTGTAACAGTCTTTTTCTTGGTTTGAGCAAAAATAACCTTGACCGTCTCCAGTCAGTCCAGAATGCTGCGGCAAGGCTTTTAACAAAGACATGAAAAAGACCAGTTTTACGCTCATTACACTGGCTTCCAGTACATTTTAGAATTCATTTTAAAATCTTAGTACTGACTTTTAAAGCTTTGAATCGTGATGCCCCTGTCTATATTTCTGATCTTTTAGAACCTCACACTCCCTCTCGCAGCCTGAGATCATCTGATCAAAGGCTGTTGGTAGTTCCTCGAACACATTTTAAAACCAGAGGTGATAGATCCTTTAGAGCAGTGGCCCCCAAGTTGTGGAATTCTCTTCCTCTATCTTTACGTTGCCTGGATTGTATTTATTCTTTTAAACATCATCTTAAGACTCATTATTTAGACTAGCTTTTAATTAGATTTGTGCTGTATGTTTGATTGTACTGTTTTATGTTTATCTGATTTATATTTTTGTGAAGCACTTTGTGGTTTTTATCCCGTGAAGAGTGCTATATAAATCAATAAAGTAAAGTAAAGTAAATACGCAGTGATAAGTAGGTAGTAGTTTTTACAATAACGTGCTGACTTTCATATATACATTTCAATATATATTAACTGCAATACTACAGTTAATATATATTTTGAGAAAACAACGACCCAACTCCATCAGACAGTCTAAACTCTGTTACTCACTAAGCTTCTATCACTAAACATGATCTTTATTAGCAAATGTCTTTCGCCCAATTATCAAAATACATAGTATTTTCTCAGATTGAGCAAGAAATCCCCAAGACTGTCAGCTGTTTAGAATATGATCAGTGTTCCTATTTATTGCCTAACGTCTTACAAAAATTCAGCCAACAAGATAAAAATTTTACATCATTTGTATCACACACTGATACAACATCAATGAGAAGAGGATGAATTTCAGTACCAAACGTTATAGCTCGATATCCACCACTAGATACAACTAGATATCGTTTATAGGTCAAAACCAGGCTTTTGGAAGTGCTGGATTGTATTTAAGAAAGTTGTTTTTAGTCAAAACTAAGAGCTTGTTAACTCCTGACTGTGAACTTGACCTGCTAAGTGGATCCTCAATCTGTTCATTCCAGGAGTGGATAGAAGCAAATCCAGGGAGTGGGGCAGCTTTTGGAAATGGGTGTCATTTCCTTATGTGTCTAATCAAACCTGAAGCCAAATTCATTTGTGCAGCCTTTCACTGGAAACAAGTGTGTAAAACCCTGATGTAGTACAGTAGCGCACTTCTACTATTACTGCCTGTTTTTGAGGATTTTTTTCCTACATTCATCATTAGCCGTGTAGTCCAGCCTTACATCTGTAATATTACACATAGCTCCTCTCAGATTAGAGCAAATTCAGAACTGATAGCCAATATTTATTTACTGAGTAAGATATTAAAGAAGAGAATAATTATGTGTGTTAAAACAGCATTCTCTTGGTAGTCACGCTGAGATACCCAGTAAATAATAACTAGGTCAAAAATTATTAATCAAAGGCAAAGTGAGAAATAATCATGGGCCTAGAAGCATAATTTACCTTTATGAAGTGCAGTTTTAGATTTCCTTTTATATTCTAGCAAGAGTATTTAGTGTCCATTGGATGGCAGCCAAATTAAAATAACTTCTAATTAAATTCTGTTCAAACTGGAATATTAAAAGCAAGTAATTTAATAAACAGAACTACCAAATCATTCATTCATTTTCATAATTGCTTAAAGGGTGCTGAAACCTGGATCCCAACAGTTAACGTGTCACAGGCAAGGTACACACAACTACAGTTAAAAGCAGACTCCTGCAGAAATTTTCCTGTTTCTTTTGCTGTAATCATATTTTTTTCATTTATTGGAATCACAGTTTCCACGAGCATATATTAGAACTTTTAAGCCACATCAGCTTCAACTTATTAAGGGTCCTCCAGGAATGGAAACTGACACATACTCATTTAAAAGGCCCAGACTTCCATTCTAGTTAGTTATCTGCTCTTAGCTGGTGCTCCTCATCATTTCGTCCAATCAGTTGGTCACTGGGTAATACCTCCGATAGCCTTGGGTGGTCTGCTAAGTGTTCTGCATCCAGCAACTCTCACTCTAAGCATTTGTATTCAAAATGCACCGCTCACTTCCTCCTTCATTGTCCGACAGTTTCATGCATATTGCATGTGCCGGCGTCAGCCCTTTGCTGCAAGGGGGCTCATCTTCAGCCAACAACAAAAGGACCATCAGAAGCATCCAGAGAGCAACATCCTTGTACAGTACATCAAAACCAAAGTGAATACAATGTCGGATACTGGGCCAGCCACAGAGCAAGGCCCTGCTTATTGATTTCAACATATCAATTTGTAAACACACAGCTTAAAAAAAAAGGGGGGGTTGGGGCTGATGGAGAGCTGACAGGAGAACTGGACTGAGAACACAGAAGAGAATAAACAACAGTTTGATAGAAAAATGGACAGACAATAAAATCAGGTTATTTTTCTCATGCATCAGGTGTAACTCTGTATCTGAGGTTGACTTGAATGTAACTAGTAACAACAACTAGTGCAACCCTAATGCTAGCTGCTGGTGGTTTTGCCTGCATGTTTAAATTTTTTGTCCAGTCTCTTATGCATCTGATCTGTAATGAAACCGTAGATGAAATCTTAGTCCACCAAACTATTTTTTAGATGTGATCATTACTAACACTAACATTAATGACAGAATTTTGATGTTGCTGAAATGCAAGATGCAAGTGCAAGACTTTTACTATACAAAAGTCTTGAACTAACATGTCTTTATATTTTAATTCCAAGTAGCCAGAATCACTTGTAATTTTGTAAAATGGTCTAGACCAATAGTTCAGTGGGTGATACGCAGCCAAAAGACCTTACAATTATATAGAAAAAGAGCAATCAGATGACAACTAATAGCAAGCACTTGGTGACAGTGGGAAGGAAAACTCCCTTTTAACAGGAAGAAACCTCCAGCAGAAGCTGGCTTAGCCAGGGGCAGCTATCTGCCATGACAGGTTAGGGGTGAGGGGAAAAAGACATGCCTGTGGAAGACGGACAGAGATTAACAATAACTAATTTTTCAATGCAGAGCGGTGTGTATGCATATGTGAAGAAGACAATCCAAAGAAGAGATCTGGAATGTCCTTCAAAAAGCCATGAGAAATATTTTATTCTATTCTATGCAGTGCGTGATTCCACTTCACATTTAGTACCAGTATATTTGCTTTTCCGCATCCTGCATCCAAATACACTGAACTCATAAATCTCAATATATCATCTCTATAAAAATGTCACAGTAGTTATGTGGCTTTTAAAATCCTTCCAAACTAGTGTTCATTATGTTTCAGTTGTTAAAATTATTGATTAAAACAACATTTATTTTACAGGTGTAAAACAAGCCTTGTGTATGTATACAACTTGTAAGTAAATTACATGCAATAATGGCCAAATATTTATAAGTAAATCAGCCCACAATTCCCATCTTGGCATGTCTGCCAAGTATCTCAGGTTTACAACCTGAATATTGTGATAAACATCTGCTCCCAATAAATCCAAGCAGAGCAGTAAAACAAAGGTCCCAAACAGAGATTTTACTGCATGTAAAATTTAAACGGTAGACTCCCATATCTAAATAACACCTTGTAATCAGTGAAGGAGAAGCTGGCAATGACGTGAAACAATTCCTTCCTTATAATCCTTGCCTAAAATCAGGAAAAATGGCAGGAAACATTCCTTTCCAGCTTCCTCTCTTAAGTCTTTGTTCCGAGCTAAAAGGCACAGGTAAAAAAACAAAATAGCAAATCAGGTGCCTTGGACTTACCTTCACAACTTTACCAACCAAAATGATTTATACCATTTGTCCTGAAGTAGCTTACAGTATGTACCTGAAAAAAAAAAAAAAAACTTGTTCTAAATTACACGATCTTGAATTATACTTTACAGACATAAGTCCTTTTGGCACTTGAGCATTTCTAATCTCTGTGTTTGAAAAGAAGGGCAGAAAGCAAATCAAGGTTTTTATGTAAGTGGGGTGAAAAAAAAAACAAAAAACCCTTAAACCTCAAAGTTGCAGAGATGTGGTCCATGTCCAAGCTGATCACAAGTGGAACATGAGAAGTCACATTCAAGCGTGCCAAATGATGAAGTCAACCATTCCAGTATGCTGACAGAAAGAAGGCTAATTGGGATTGGAATGCAAGGAGCCTTGGCCTGACAGCGAATCAGACGGAGGAAAGGCGCAGCTTTGACGGGCAGGTGAGGAGAGACTGCTGCCGTTACTGGTTAGGACGCTGAGCTAGTTGATGCACATTAGGCACAACGTGAACCTTCGACTTCACACACTGAAAACTAGTACTGTCCCAGATGAAGAAACAACTCGTCTGAAGAGCATCTCAAAAGTAGGTAGTAGCATTTCTACCATAACGGTTCCTCAGACTACTACACTACACTACACAACAGTAAATATATTCTTCTGATGAGAAACAAACCTCAGTTTGTGTTGTTGTGTGCAGGATCTCTCTTGTTCCTATAATATTGAATTATCCTGCCAGTAGAGATTGCATCACTAAAAACAAGTATCGTGGCAGGGTTAGTTGTAATACTAGTACTACTGTATTATCCTTCAGTTCCAATGAAAATTAACACGAACAGCCAGGCCATCAGTTACACCGAAGACTGACCTACTTCAGACAGCCTAAAATATTTAATGTAATCAATTCTGGATCACACTGTGCAAAACTTTCAACTCCTACAACAACAACCCTGTTAACCATTTCCAAGGTCTTCACTCTTTAAAGGGATCACCCAGACACAGTGAGGCACAAAAGTAGACAAAGATGAATGAGTCTGTGGTGCAGACAGAGTGAAAGCAGCCAAGCTTCCCCATACAGGATGTAGAGAGCCATAATAACAAACAGAGAGCAATAGACATGGCAGACATGATGAATGGATATTCATGAGCACAATCTTTCAGTAGCTCTTAAAGGCGCATTTAAATACATTGCCCTGAAGCAGCACATACATGTACTCGCTGCATGAGTCCTGCCTTATATAGTCTGCCTACATTGTGAACCTTCTTTATTTTTGTGAGGAATAGTTGGGAAACATCCAATCTAGCCCTATTTTCAGCCATCTGACAGTCCAAGGGAACGTCTAAAAAGAAGCTGAGAAAGGGAGAATAGTGCATTTTGATTCACTGTGTAAATTTATGTAACTTGACTGAACCGTGTTTAAGAATGAATCGTCTCCAGGAGTAATGTAAAACAAACAAAAAATAAATGCACGGATCACTTTATACAGCAGTAAACTACTGAGTCAGGTGAATCTCAAAGGGAAAATTTGATTGATTACTGGTTTTGGCCCATAGAAGGTAAGCTAGATAATAGGAACATCTTATGACAAAATGATAGCCCTGCGATGTTATTAATTCTCAACCTTGGAAATAGTAGTTTGACAAAATTGTCTTGGCTTTTCTGTGAGGAATTCTTCTATGGCTGGAGGGAGTGGAACAATTAGCCAGGTCCTCTAGGAGTCAGCACAGGCCACAAATCCTTCAGTGCCTTGAGAGCTCTGCTGTAGAAACATGGGATAATAAGTGTTTCCGATGCTACTGATTAAGAAAGATACTAGTGGGACACATGGTGTAGTCTCACTTTCTTTGTTAAAAAAGATTATTATCTGATTCTAAAGACCACTTTCAACAGAGTGATGGGTGACAACTCTAATATACTAAATGACAAAAAAATTCCAACCCTCGGATCGGTGAGGTAGCAACTATATCCACTGAGTAAGAGATCTACTTTTGGGAAAGCCTAAAAACTGAACTTATTCAAACTATTCTGATGCAAACTTTAACAATAATAATACCTGACCTAGTGTGTCTGTAGCTCAGGAAGTAGAGCAGGTCATCTACTAATCTGAAGGTTGGTGATTATTAGTGATTTACATACTGCCTCAGTGTGCACCCCAAATATCCTTGGGCAAGACACTAAAACCAAGTTGCTTTCCGATGCCATCCAAGTATGAATGTGTATAAATATTAGATAGAAAGCACAAGCAAAAACAGTGCTTGTACAAATGAATGAGGTTAGTTGTACAAACTGTTTTGAGTGCTCAGGTACAGTAGAAAAGTGCTTTATAAGAACCAGTCCATTTAACTAATGAGATCATTTTTACCCTCAGTATAAGCTCTACAGATGGCAACACCACTTGGTTTGTCATGAGACAGTTCCAGAGCCAGGCAAGTCAAGATCTACTGAATTGTTTTTCTTTCACTTTTAGTAGCATGGTATGTGTGCTACAATTAAACCAACCATGTATCTCTTTTAAAATAGCTGTAAAGTTAACATTTAGATGTTCAAATATGAAAAAGTAAAAGAACATTGTGGCAGGGCGTGGTGTGTGGAGCAGTTTCAGGGGAGATGGACGTACCTGCACAGCATCGGCAATCACACCTCGCCAGCATAAAAGGCTGCTCTGACTGTCACTGTGGTTGTTGTTGGTGATGTGTCCGGCTACAGTCATTCGTATATGTGTAACAGACATCAAGTTCCACAGTAAATGCCAATGACATCCAGCAACCCCTCACAACCAGTTGAGGAATACTAAATTTTCCCATGGGCCATACCACATCATATTGACCATGATTAAAGCATTTTAAAATTTTAAGTGATTGAAAAGTGTCCTATCTACAGTCATGGCCAAAAGTTTTGAGAGTGACACAAATATCAGTTTTCACAAAGTTTGCTGCTACACTGCTTTGAGATCTTTGTCTCAGTTGTTTCTGTGATGTACTGAAATATAATAACAAGCACTTCATATGTTTCAAAGGCTTTTATCGACAATTACATGACATTTATGCAAAGAGTCAGTATTTGCAGTGTTGGCCCTTCTTTTTCAGGACCTCTGCAGTTCGACTGGGCATGCTCTCAATCAACTTGTGGGCCAAATCCTGACTGATAGCAACCCATTCTGCCATAATCACTTCTTGGAGTTTGTCAGAATTAGTGGGTTTTTGTTTGTCCACTCACCTCTTGAGGATTGACCACAAGTTCTCAATGGGATTAAGATCTGGGGGAGTTTCCAGACCATGGACCCAAAATTTCAACATTTTGTTCCCCGAGCCACTTAGTTATCACTTTGGCCTTATGGCATGGTGCTCCATCGT
>VUQR01000463.1:0-11456 GCA_015108515.1 Hemichromis elongatus | reverse complement strand
TTATTTACAAAAAGGAAAAGTGACAACAACAGGTGATCTACAAACAAAACCTAAACTGGGGAACACTAAGAGTAACTAACATAAACAGGACATAACAAGCCAGGCATGGAGCACAGAGAGACGCAGGGTAACTTACGCAGGGTGAACTAAACAGACGATCTGACAACGAGCACACACCAACACCCACTATAAATACACACATGAGGTAATCAGGTAAATGACACACAGAAGGGGAGCACAGCTGATCCAAATTCACACATGACAAGACAAGGGAACAAGCAGACACGCTACACCAGGACTTTCAAAGTAAAACAGGAAACACGTACGTACAGACAAGAGTTCGACGCAGGACATCACCACAGGGAGGGAACACACAGGCATACAGAGGGCACACAACCAACAGTCAGGGAACTACGTCAAACTCAAATGTGTGAATATAATAAACAGCTATGAAATCAAAGTGAAGAAAACACAAAATGCTGGGTCACCGACCCAGCACCCTGACAAGTATATTAATGAATAACCTCATATTGTGGCTCAATTATCTCAGTTGTTCTCCTGACTGAAGTTTGGTCCATTTACAGCATCTTGTTACGCGATTGCATTTGTCCCTAACCATCGGGAACCCTCAGGTTAACTTTTATTGAGTGAAAAAAAGTTAGCTTCACTGTTTATAGCTGTGTCACTAGCGATCACGTAGCACATCGTTATATACCAGCTAGCCAAACGCCAGTAACCCTACAAATCTCACTGCTGTTTACTTTCCTGTCTTCATTAATGTTGGAAGTGATAGCAGAGCTGTATGTCTTAATTTGTTTCAGAAATCTCTCAGTCAGAACATGGTATATTATATTTAGGTGGAACCTAGCGAGCTAACTTCCTGCTAACTTCTAACTCCGTTAAATTTAATAAATTCTGTTTTAATCGATGCCAGGATGTTAAACTTAATTGTTACACCTGGTAGATCAGCAATGTTGATAATTTAATTACAGATGAAAAAATTTAGACAGTTTTTCAACTCTCAGTGATCCCGCAGTGATCATTTGACTTAGGGACCTGCAGCGGAGTTTGGGTCCAGACACAACTAATGACGTCAGACTTAAAGACCGGATTGCGTACATCTTTATTTATGAAAGCCAGCCAGTTAGAAGAAAGTTGGATTTAAGAGGATGTGTCGTTGCTAAAATAGCTTGTTTCAGATGGTAAATAAACTGGAGGGCTGCACCCAGGCCTAATCCATATTTAAGTTTAAAAATTGCAGATGATCACCTTTAGGATCTCCCATTTCTACCACACCAATGGAAGGTGCACAGCAATGGTTTACTGAACCTCAGGATAAGTGACAGCTCATCAAGATGAGTGACAAGCATCGAAGTGCACAGGCGTTTTAATCGCCACTGACTCAAACCAGAGAATGAGGATATCACCCGGCCCACAGTCACACACACTCCCACCAGACAAAAATTCACATGTGCATACATATACTGACTTTACCATGTGAACATATATCATTTTAATTTGACTATCCGTCATTCATAGTATTTTTCATTTAGATGAGTACAGTGACACTCTGCACTATATGGAAGGTCAGATAGTGAAAGTATTTTTTTCACTGTAGCTAATAAATACATTTACCACAGGTTTAGCGAAGGACACTGGTGCACTGAAAAGATGTAGGCAGTATTACTTGGTTCTTGGGGACTGATATGCACATTGTATAAGTTCACACTTTGCAAGAGCTAGCTTAAAGTTTACAGATTCATATGAGCAGGGTCACATCATATTCTGTATTTTTCAGAGAACTGCTGTAAATAGTCTTTTACAGAATCTTTTGCTACCATTCACGAAGCAATAAAAATACAGGTGCAGTGTGTACAAATGTTTTACACTATATAAACAGTGTGCCATAAAACATTCAGTTGATTTTGAAATGTAATACAAATGTTGTATGGCTTGTGGTCTTACCTTTTGGTCATTTTGTTTCATCACAACTATACATAAAAGACAGACATAGCACCAGAGACATGATCACTCAGGGTTATGCACTACAATTTGCAACCTTTACTGTAAAAAATTGTATAGCACGGTGGGTCAAAATCTGATTGTATTTTGTTATGTCTGTGATTCCATCGGTTTTGACAAAATTCCCAGC
Organism: Hemichromis elongatus; assembly: GCA_015108515.1. NCBI lineage: Eukaryota > Metazoa > Chordata > Actinopteri > Cichliformes > Cichlidae > Hemichromis > Hemichromis elongatus. The sequence goes on along the minus strand of VUQR01000463.1, from coordinate 9,304 downwards.
AGCACAGCATTAGCAAAAGTGCAGCTCCAAACTATGTCAAAGCCTGTACACACTCAATGTTGTACCCCTCTCCTTACCTTCTCCATAAAAATAACAATTTGAACCAAAATGTTTATATCCGTCTTGACAGCTACCCCTTCCACTGAGACCACTCGTCCAGTTTCCTCAAATCCTTCCAGGACACACTGCATATCACAAGTTTTTGGCTAATAGCTTGGTTGTAGATGCAGAAGTACTAGTTTATGTGTGTCAGACTGTTTGATCTCTGGTTATTTTTCATAGATTCAACTAAACAAATGGGAACGTGATGTGCTTTTGTAACAGGCTGGTAGTAAGAAAAATGCCAAAAGACACAATTTAAAACTAGTTCTTGGCTAAGTTTTAGACACAACACTGGTTTATCACAGGTAACACAGCCAACACAAATTCTTGATGTTTTGTGCACATTTACACAAAAAGCCATTAAAAAGGGGGTTTATTTGTGACAATTAAAGATTGATTTGAAGGTAGATTTAATGGATGGAGTGCTGGGTGGATGAATTGATGAATGATTATTTTTCTGTGCATCAAATTAAAGGAAAAATAGCATTAAAGATTAAACCAAATCACACTAATATCAACTTACTGAAAGGATTCAATAAAATAGCACAACATGAATTTACATCACTAACTCAACCACCACCTTAGTTTTCCCTTTTTCTATAAATGGAGCAATACAGGGCTCTATTGCAACAAAAAATATACATTCAAATGAGGAAATAACCCTTTACCTTTTATGTAAACCAATTAATTAATGTCTTCCTAATTTACAATGTTCTTTGTTCTAAGTCTGGTGCTAAGGAGGTAAAAGGTTTTCCGAGCAAACGGGGGGGAATTATACTCTGGATGTTCCCAACAGATCAAGAGGTGACACAATATGATGCATGGTGACACTTTTGCACAGTGTAATAGGGACCATGATTTAGAAAATGAATATGAATACAGATTGATACTAGCAAATAAGAGCAGAGAGTCATTAGGAAAGTGTTTACTGAGGTCACAGATCAATGCTCACAGTGAGCAGCAGATGCAGAAATCCTGTGAAGCTCGATGGTCTAAGAAGAGGTTTTGAAACAAAGCTTGAGAGAAAGCTGGGCAGTCAGTGTACAGTTAAAAGTGTAAAGAATTAAAATGAAGTCTAAAGAAAAAGAGTCTGAGGACGTGGGTGACAAAGTGACCTGAGACATTTGTGGAAGGATAAAGGCAGAAGGTAAACTAGAAAACTGTGTGAAAGAGGGCAGGGGGGAGAAGATGGGAGGAGAGAAGCGATGCCTAAAACCAAGAGCAACGCTTGAGTTTACTTCTAATGGCAAAGAAAAAAAGCGCTTTACACATAAACAAGTACACACACACAGGCGCGCGCGCGCACACACACACACACACACACACTACACCTGTCTGATGCTGAGGAGTGTTTGTATGTTGGGTCACACTGACTGAGTGCTGCAGGTGTTATTTACCCATGACTGTATGGCCCGCCACTATGCCATGAAAAAAGCATTGATGGGCTGGTTTCAAAGAGCCTTACCTGCTCTTTCAGCATCAAAAAGTGCACTTAGGAGCCTCTGTAATTTTCCATCCCTTTCCTCGGCTCAGGTCATATTATGATGAGCAATAGTCCTCGCCTCTCTCTCTCTCTCTCTCATCCTCAGTCCAGCTGCCTGTCTTTCATTCCCCCCACATTTCGTCTCTGTCCTGGATAATTTACTAGCTACACTAAAGCTTTGTTGTATTAATAACAACTGTTGACTTTACAAAAAAAAACAAAACAAAACCTCAGCACGCTCCTGATAGCGATTTAGTCGTAATCAGAATTTTCTGCAGAAATGTGTAAGATTTAGGTGTAAATGTGCTGCAGATGTACTGGAGATGTAATCATTCAAAGCGCCCCCGTAGGTGGTCAGAGTCTGGGCACATTAAAAAAAAAACAAGGTGTAAAAGTAGTGTGCTGCCAATCACCATGCAGCTATGATTACCATGGATCGAGGTCACACGTGACCTGCAGCTTAGATGGTAACACCAAAGATGGTCGAACAGTGAAAACAAACCATGCTTCTTTTTTTTTGTTAAAAGTCTTTTTGAGAAATTCTTTCACAAGACGTGAAAAATGTCAATATCAACATTTAAATGTCTATTTCAAAGCTTTCTAATTATGCATGTAACAGGTTTTTTTTTTTTACCGAAAGTTGCTCATAAAATATAAAGATAGCATGTGAAGTACTTTCACCACATGACTTGTCTCTGTAAAGAAAACAATGTCATATTTTTTCTGAAAAAGAATATAGAGGTCTATAAATTCCACTACTTTCCTTGGAAAAATACAAGAAGGCCTGGTAAATGTGGTCCGCGTTGTAAAGCCTTTCTCAGAATTGCTTTTATGTTGAGAGAAAAAGTGCTTAAAGGTTAAATATGGCTTTGAAATGTGGTGCATGTCATTTTGAGCATTTAGCTAGCTCTATAGAGCAGATATCTGTGTTTGTGCATTGCGCCTGTCACTTTATGGACCCACCATGCTAACCAAGCTGGCTACTAACTTAGCGCTGCCCCTTATTGACCAAACATGCCAAATTCAAGGCGTCAAAAAAAGGTGTGTGCACAGATGGACACCAGGTGGCACTTAGGCACCCGACCTTTTGGTCTTTTACTGGATAAAAGTAATTTCTGCCATGACACATCCCCCCCAAAAATCTTTCTTTTTTGATAACAGAAAGAATTAGCTGATCTTTAGTCAGTGTTAATATTTGGATGTCAGAAACATTAGTCTGAACCTATTCCTCTCATGCATGTCAGCTTATACAGATTTAACATAAATCTATAGGATTTTTTTAATCACTTTCATTGCTTGTAATCTTTTTGATTATTAAGAACTCAGAATCTACACTGTGTCAGATGAAAACAAAGTACATAGTCGTAGCGCATGTACAAGTAGAACAGGTGTCTGGTGGTACGGGTGCTTCACGGAGCCTTTTTCTCTGAGTGCACTATTTAGCTGTGTAAGCAAGATGAAAGAATACCTCAAAGTTTGTGTAAAAGTCCACGAGACAAGAGGAGCAGCATGTCACATGTGTGTGAGTCTGACCTGCTGCAGAGGAAAAAACACCAGAGACAGCCAAAGATGAGTTAGTCTGTGCGTGGTTTCCTGACTTGTTTGAATACTTAATTATCTGTATATGTTTAAATTTGACCTTAAATATTATCTATTATTTTAAAACATATTGCATTTGCAAGTAGCAGCACAGTGCCAAGAAAGACAGGTTAAGAAACAGAAAGAAACCGAAGAAGCCATAGCAGATAGCTTCTGTCTCTGTCTGGGACACGGTTTTAATAGTTAACTAAAACTAAACTAAAAACTAAAACTGGTTGTGGAAAAAATGTTTTAAGTAAAATAAAATAAAAAACTAGAGTTTTTTTAAAAAGGTAAATTGTTACGACGATTTTGTGAACTTATATATTACAATAAAATAAAAGCACAGAGGAAATATAATTAGTTTTTGTATCTGTTAGTCAGGAAAATACCAACCAGAACAATATGATAACACATGCCTGATCAAGCACTGATGGATGAACTCTGGATGCCTGTGAGTCAACTGCTTTCAAAAGGTTGCACTTTTATTTCAGTACATCTACTGATTTTCCAACATTTTGCTTTTGACAGAAGCCATGCATGCAAAACTATTTGAAAAGATTAAAACCAACAGTTTGTCAGGGGCTGGGTCGTTTCCAGTTTGTTTTGAGTTCTTATGTTATTTCTGGAGATAATGCTGAGTTATAGGATTATTATTTGTTTGCCTTGAGTTTAGTTTAGCAAGGTCGTCTGTGTATTTGTTGTCTGCGTGTTTCATTTTGTCAAACCTGTGTTGTCACTGTCTACTTCTCTCCATGTTTCCTGTTATATTTTGAAAGTCTTGTGTTTCTTTGTTTAATGTGTCAAGTTTTACTCTTCTTCTGGGATGTTATGTTCATTCGTGTCAGCTGTTTCCCCATGTGTCTTCACTTCCCCTGATCACCTCCTGTGTGTATTTAAGTTCTCCGTCTTCCTTTGTTTGGTGTCAGGTTGTCGGTTTTCTTCCTACCATGTCCTGTCAGGATTGAGCCTTTTTGTTCATGTTCATCATTGTTTCTCCCATTCACCTGTGCAGAATTGTGTCCATGTCACTGTTTCACAGTCAGTCATATTCTTTTCCAGTTTAGGCTTTAGTTTACAACTTCAGTTCCTTTCTCTAGTGCAGGGATGGGCAACTCCAGAGCCGGTGTCCTGCAGGTTTTAGATGTGCCCTTGATGCATTCAAATGTTTCAATTCCCTCCTCAACATGTCTTGTAGTTCTCCAGAGGCCTAGTAATTGATTCAGATGTTTACCCAGGGTGATATCTAAAATCTCCAGGACATCGACCTTCAAGGCCTGGAATTGCCCACCCCTGCTCTAGTGTTTGCTTTTGGGTCTGGTTTCACAAACTCACCGGCGCACCCCACCGTGACACAGTGAAACTAAACTACAGTAAAACTATAATTTAGAATAATTTAATTTAGAGGAAAACCTGAATGAAAAGCAAAACGTCAAATGACTAAAAATAAATACTACTTAGAAAAAACTCAACACAGCTGATTTAAATGGCTAAATTACATCTACATGTCTTGAAGTTCTCCAGAGGCCTGGTAATGAACTAATTGAGTGGATGCTGGAGGCATCCACACTATTGTGTTCCTGTTTCTCTTCTATTCTTTGTCTTTTCTTCAAGTCACTTTCGTACGTTTTTTGGCACTTAACTACGTCCTCAGTTTTTGTCCGATTCTCACCGTTCAACTTTTACTGTATTGTGCTATTTCTGCTAATGCCGGCTATGACTTTTGGTGCTCCTAACTGTTATACTTTTTGAAATATTAAGCTTTTTCTGCAATTTTTTTGTCCATTAAAATGAATGGACCATCTGTCAATTGTAATCACTGATTTTGCTCCCAGCTAGAACTTAAGTTTAGCTCAGTGAGATAAGCAGCCATTCTCAGACTAGCAGGACCGGGTTCGAATCTCGCCCATGGCAACATTTCAGCAGGTGGTTCTGGATGACAGAACTTCATCTTCTGCACATTTTTTTCACTTGACTGTGTTGCTTTTTCATTATTTCTGCTGGTTTATTATAATTCTGCAAGGTTTTTATGGTTTCAGCAACCTTTCTAATGTGGACTTCAGCTTCTACAGATGTCTTTAGCAAAGTTTATCTTCTTCATCTCTTTTTAGCAGAAATGTCAGCTTCTTTACCTCTTTTCAGTAGAAAATTCAGCTATTTCACATCTTTTCAACAGAAAGTTTTTCTTCTTCATGTGTTTTAGCAGAATTTTCAATTTCTTCACCTCTTTTCAGTTCAAAGTTCTGCTTCTTCAGCTCTTTTTTGCAGGTTTAGCATCTTCAGCTGTTTTCAGCAGACAGCTTCAGCTATACAGCATCCACTCTGCATTTTCGCAGGAAATGCAACTTTTTCTAGTCATTTGACAGAGGTGTGTTGACCCAGGATGATATTTAAAACCTGCAGGACACCGGCCCTCAAGGCCTGGAGTTCGAGACCACTGCTTTAGACAGATAGTCTCAATGAGCATTTATAGGCAGCAAAATATTTGAATCTAGTTTTTTAAGTTCAGTGTGAACAGGAGCTTGTGTTAAAATGTCCCAGGGTCTGACATTGTAAGTAGTTTAATTTCAATCTGGGAGCGGAGTTAAGCCGGCACGAGAGGCTTGTGAATAAACATCATACAACGATGCTCTCTTCCATTTCCAGGCAGCACCAACATTTTCATATAAGATACAATAGTGAGTAAGAAAAGAATCACCTGTGATGCACGTAATGCACGGGGTTGGCTAAAGCTCAGGCGGTGGAGCAGGTCATCCACTAATCAGAAGGTTGTGGCGGTTTCTCCAGTCTGCATGCCAAATATCCTTGGACAAGATAGAAACCACAAGTTACTCTCCGATGCATCTATCGGAGTATGAATGTGTGTGAATGTTAGATAGAAAGCACTTACAGAAAAAGAAGTGATTGTGTGAATGGATGCGAACGGGTGAATGAGGCAAGCTGTGTAAAGTGTAACCATAAAGCGCTCTGAGTGCTCAGAGTAGAAAAGCTCTGTAGTCTACAAATATATGCAAATAATATGCAAATATAAAGAATGTCACCATCAAGCACAAACTATTTTGTGGATTTTTTTTATTGATCTTTTGACTGCATACAGTCTTCTGGACTTGTCCACACCCTAACTGGACAATATCAGAACCTATACGTCGATTTTTTTTATTAGAAAAATTATAAATCTTTGTCTGTATTCATAAAGAGTTTCACAAGTTTGGAAAATATACTTGAACTTTTTCACGTAATGTTGTTTAATCCCTCTGTGACTTGTCGGGAAAACACGAAAACGAGCAAGTTTGAAGGCAGTAAACAACAATGGCGTATTTCAGACACATTAATTGCTTAATTGCAGAGGGTATTTTATCCGCCATATTAACATAAGCAATTCCTTGGAAGGATAGTGCTAGCATAGCAGAAAATTGTCCTGAGGGTCTTTGGGGAATTAGAAAGGCAGACTGCATGACGTGGTGGAGGGAGAAGTCTAAGCTAGCGGAACCGACATTTGAAGCTTTTCCCCCTCCTCCTAATTATGATCCCTCTGTGCGCTCTTTTTTTCCTCAGCTCTCGTTTCCTCATCACCCTTTCAAAGCCCGTTTCATTCGCTCGGAAAGATCTGGTCATGTGGAAAATAAGCTTTTCTTTTTATTATTGTTATTATTTTTTTTGTGTACTGGTGAAGAGACGTCTTCCCTCACACAGTATGACATCATACTCCCCTCTCGTAACTTAAAGTGAAAATCCTCAAAAAGAAGTGACATCCTCACACGATCTAATTGTTTTACTTCACCGCTTGTCAAAGTAAAAGCTTCATTTCCATGATTTCAAAGTGCCCTCAGTCTGGCAGTGTGAGCAGTAATTCCTCTGCTTTCCAGACACTCTTCAATCTCTGCTGTTTACTTTTTGTATTTATTTCTCACAGTTGTTCCTCTTTCCTCATTTCCCTCCAAACATTGCCCACCCATCCAGCGTGAAACAAAGAATAAAATCTCCTAAACGAGATCACCCACCATGTAATCTAGCCAAACAAATGACGAACACCCGCTGCTTTAGAGAAACGCTGGCCGCAAACGACTCCCGCTGTCCGTGATGGCAGCTTGTGTGCGCGACTAAATGCACCACGCTGATGGCAGCCAAGGCATGGCGAGACGCTCCGCTTTCATTTCTATTTGCCCTGTGCTGTTTGCTGACTCCGGAGATGCTCGCATTAATGGGAAATAGAAAGTAATGAAAAGCCAAAGGAAGAAATCAACCTTGTCTTCCCTCCCTCCCTGCTCGCTTCTCTATCTCTCCGTACCTGCTGCGAACATGCACATTACCACACCGTCCTCCAAAGCTTGCCACCTTGTCCAGTTGGGCTCATTACAATGATAAAGGTCTGTGAAATAGCCCCGATCGTTTATTCTCCAGGCTCGGTCCTTGTCAGCACTTTCCTCCCAGATATTGTTCGGGTAAATCTGCCGACATTTCCTTCGCATTTTCTCTCTCTCGTCTAACGTAAGTCAGCTGTCGCTTCATCCTTACTGTAGTCAAAGGCCACAAAAAAAGCAGCTGTATCACAAGTCATTGTGACTCCAGACTGATATCTTCTGTGAGCTATGACAGGCTGTACTGCTTTCACTTAGTGCAGTTTTCTTTGCTTGGTTATCCTTCTGCCCCTTTGCTTTATTGTTTTCACCTATAATTTCATGTGTCATCAAGGCAAAATGTGTTTCCTGAGATGCCTATTGTTTTAGGAACAAGCAGTTTGTCCTTTGACAGGTGTTTATATGTAAACTTGTCATCTGTCAATACCATCACAACAGTGACGTGCGGTGAGGTTCATGGCTGGTGAGGCACTGACGTCATCACAGTCAGATTTACAAACATATGAACCCTACAGAGTAGCTTATTCACCATTTCATTGGCAACAGTTAACGTGTTTTGTTTAAAATTTCATATCAGCATTCTTTACATATACAAACTAGCATAGAAAAAAATAACTTAAAAAAACGTTATCGTCATACCTTTACTTATAAATGAAGTCCTGCTTTGATTGAAAGTCCAGTTTAGAAAATTCTTTCAGAGGCACGGCCTTACCTGCCTCCCCTGACATCACGTCACTGCATCACAAGTATACAAGAGATAGTCGTGACACTTTACAGTTGCGCAGTTGAGATCAGAACAGTTTGAGGATGTAAGAAGGCTAAATGAATACTGTGCCTTTGCCTGGATCATTCATTTACACTTGGCACAAATGTCTGGTGGGTCTAGGCCAACATGTTTCTCTGGTCAGGCTTTTTTGCTCTTTTATTAGTAATCAGACACATACATGCATGTGTATAGAGAGCAAGTTGCCACAAAAGGGTTACAAATGCGTACGATATGATCCTCGAGCAAAAACTATTTACAAAATAATTTGTGTGTAACTTTGAAAGACTTTACCACACACAAATACAAAACAAAACACGTAGAAGAACCTTACAAATACATACATCCAAACCTGAGTAAATACTCATCATTTATGCAAAATATGTCAAGTTCAGCTTCACCAATCCAATAACTTTACCTTTCAAAAACCTTTCTGTGAAAACTACACATAACATCTCCATCACAAAACCTTAAATACTTGTGGACAAGCTCAGTGGTAGAGCCAAGCTATCAATGCATAAACCCTACTGGTCATTAGATACTGACCACAGGAGGAGCCAGATGTCTAGACACGAAAACTCCTCACAACACACGGAGGTCATCACCCAAAGTCATGCACGCTGAGGCTCTATGAGCAACGGAAAGAAGGAAGGTGAGAATCAGTGAATGTAAGAGCCGTAATCCAGGATGAAGCGTCGAGTATTTGCAATTGCACGATGAAGAAGGTCCCCAGAGACCTTTTTTAAATCTTACTAAGTAATTTTGGCACTGGCACCAGCTATACAATCAGGAAGAGACAACCAATGAATGTCAGCAAATTAAATCAAAATCATAAAAATGTCTACCCCAGGAAATTTATTAGTCCTTTGCATTTAACCCATTCACTCAGTGAAGCAGTGGGCTGCTACCAATCCAGCGCCCAAGGAGCAGTGTGTAGAGACGGTACCTTGCTCAAGGGTACCTCAGCTTGCTAGAATCAAAGCACCTTAAAGAGTTAATTAAATGGTTTAACAAACAGAT
>VUQR01000462.1:23201-36255 GCA_015108515.1 Hemichromis elongatus | reverse complement strand
CATATGGGGCAATTGAGAGAGAAAAAAGGCAAACATGTTGGTTAGAGCCAAATCTCGAAGTGCTACCGCTGTAAAAGCAAGTTTGAAAAAAAAAAAAAAACATCCCGAAGGACAATGTCCAGCCATCTGTTAGTGACCTCAAGCTGAAGTGCACATGGGTTCTGCAGCAGGACAATGATCCAAAACAAACCAGCAAGTCCACCTTTGAATGGTTTCAGAAAAATAAAATAAAGGCTTTGGAGTGGCCTAGTCAACGTCCTGAGATGCTGTGGCATGACCTTAAAAAGTCAGTTCATCTTGAAAAACTGTCCAATGTAGATGAATTACAACTGTGGAAAGATGAGTGGGCCAAAATTCCTCCACACTGCTATAAAAGACTCATTGCCACTTATCACAAACACTTGATTGCAGTTGTTGCTTCCAAGGGTGGCCCAGCCAGTTATTTTTCCCCACAGGACCATGTAGTTTGGGATTTTTATTTTTATTTCCCCCTTAATGATAAACACCTTCATTTAAAAACTGCATTTTCTCTTTACTTGGGTTATCTTTGTCTAATAATGAAATCTGTTTAATGATCTGAAACATTTAAGTTTGACAAACATTTAATAAAAAAAAAAAAAAAATAAAAATAAAAAAAACATCAGGAAGGGGCTAACACTTTTTCCACACCACTGTATATTCATTTCTTACCAAACCTTTACAGCTGGCCAATCTGCAAAACCTCTGATCACAAGACTCAAATATACACAAATGTGAAGTTTCACCTCACGAAACCACTTCCTTGCATACAGAATAAGCCATGAGCGTGGGAACATGTCAGCTTTTACCTAACATTCTGCACACAGGAACATTTAATGTGTTATTTTTAAATCACAATTAGCTGCCAGTAAACCCCAGCAGTGGCATCCTCACACACACACACACACACACCAAACACATCTAATTAATAACTTTCAGAGCAGACCCATGATATATATATAACAGACAAGCTCCCTCATTCAAAGAGACACATGCAGACAGATGAACTGACAGTCTGAGGACACCTAACTGTTAGCTTTGCCTCCGGAGGGGTTTTGTGAGGACAGGGTCATCCCACATAGCAAAAACTGAAAATATGGTCACCGACGGGAACTGTACAATCCCAAATACAGCTCAAACATTCTCCGTTCACAACATACTTGCACACACATATTTCTACCAGACAGGGGAAACTAAGAAAAAAGATCTCAGTGACAGCCTCTGCAGAAATAATTACCATAATGTTAGAACAGTCATTCCTCTGTTACCGTGACTAAAGTTAGGTCAACAATTTAATACCAGTGGGTAGGAACTGTTGGTGCAATCCTACTGTTGTTTAAAACAAACAAAAAAAGGTAAGCATGATTAAAAACATGATACACGTTTCAAAACTGTGTGTCGATGACACACAGAAGGGCATGATGCCACATTGTTAAACCAGACCAATGAACAGCTCCTATATTATCTGCCATGTGGTCAGTTCCTCTTTTGATTGCAGTTTAACAAAAGGCATTCCTGACAGCCCATTTTCCCCCTAAATGACCACATCAAGTATTGGTTGTTCAAATCTGAGGATAAATTTGAAATTATACTTTGAGAAGACAAAATGCTGAGAATAAGGTCAGCTTCCACTGTGTTTACTCTTGTTACCACACTGTATTTATGTTCCAAAGCAGAACTGAATTTCTTGTTGCCAAAAGACATTTTCAAGTATGATGTCACCAACTGATCTGCATAAGGCTTGTTAGAGATGCTACATATCTTGGGGCAACTTTTCCTAAATGTCTAGCTAAGATAGCTAGCTACTGTAATACTGACCATGCAACAGTTTTTCTTTAGGTGGAGAGCTGTGTGCACTGGTGGCAAGGCTGCTCAATCATTGTGGTCAGTTTTGTAATCTTGACTATTCTAATTTAACAACCATGCAGCTGATCACAACAGCTGTTCAATTTTTGTCTTGGGAATAAGTGTTGCTTTTAATTAAGCTTTATTTTAACCCAGGAGTGTTGTCATTTAACACAACTTTATATAGCAGTGATTATTAGATAATTTGCAGTGTTGTTTTCTCTGCACAAGTCTAAAATTAGAATCACAAGGAAAATACCTTTCTTGAAGCATGGCTGTTATGTGGTCACGGAAGTGCATTACTTATATCAGTGAACATCAAAGAGAGGCAGAGATATCAGTTAAAAATTAAGTTGTCCACAAATAATTGCTTGGATGAATAAAAGCTGCTGCCTTTAGTAATTTGCAGCATAAATACTATACATTAAAAAACAATAACCATCTGAATACATCAATTACTCTTTTGCATTCATTTTCAAACCACCACCTTTCTTGAGCTTTTAGGGAGGAGTCAAGAAAACGAAAGGAAAGCCTTTGAGCAGAAACATCCAACTATGTAAGGGAAAGGAATACTAGTACACCTACAAAACCCTTGCACAAATGAAAAAAATATCATCAATTGCCTGTAACTGCCTCTGTCACCGGGGTCTCACCTTGTAGCTACCATGAAGGCCTCTTGAGCTGTGCGAAGCAGCTAAGCTGATGCATGGGCCTCTTTGTGGCAGGTACCCTCGTTACACAGGCTTGAGAGTCAAAAACACCTGTTACACCTAAAACTCTCTCTCAGACCCATGTTTCTGCCAAGCTCACATCTTTCTTTTTTTCCCTCGCCTTCCAATTTTTGTTTTTCATTTTCAAGGAAACTCTCAGTAAAAAGTAACTGTACAGTGTTCAAGTTACTGACAATAACAACCAGAATGTTAAAAAAAATGAGCTTTTTAATTTGGATTATTATTATTATTTTTGCCATAATCAAACAGCCTTAGTTTAAATTAATTTCTCATGTTTCTTTAACTCACAGTGCCAGTTATCTGTTGGGTCAAAGCTGTTACCAAGTTACCTGACGATTGCCGGGGCCAGTGTCCTGGACCCACTCTTTGTCTCACTTGGGCACAATGTTAGACAGGGCAGGTAACATCCCTGCAAACCAGCACAGTTCTGTTCTATTTTCGATTGCAAATGTAGGCCTCAAAGTAAACTGGCTTAAAGCCACCTGACTAGAGACATGTTTATTTATATTATGCACAGGTGTGTGCAAGCACACAAGGTAGCTCGTCCTAGCACTGTTAATGTTAGCTCCACAAACCATTGGTGGTGCAGACTGACTATTCTAAAAGCAGAAAAACAGAGTCTGGTCAAGGAAATTGGTCACCAGGGACATCCTAATACAAAATATTATTACTACCACTGACAACAGGTAAACTAGAAAGAATGAGCATAATTCACAGAGATCTGTAAGCAGGGCTTTGGTTTGAGTGCTGATTAAAGACAATAATCCACCTGATCCCACATAGATTTCACATTCCTGAGAGTTAAAAATCATGTGATAAAAAACAGTCACCTTTTAGCATCTAACCAGCTGACCCAATAAGGCAACAATACTTGTACTTGGTATTACTTTGCTTTGAAGTCACTGACTGAGACGCAGGTATGCTAAACATCCCTAAAGCTTTCAGGGCAAGGGTGACAGTAACGCCAACATATTCATAAGACTTCAGATTGTTAGGGGTGACAGAAATTAAAGCAGGTCCCTGGTTCTGCACAGTGATTAAAATTCCTGTCTAACCTCAAAATATGTTCTTAAAACTTCTTGTGAGGAATTTCCAAAGGATTTCAAGACTGCCAGTAGCAGAGAGGGAGAGAGAAAAAGAGCTTTTAATGAAATCAATAAGCTTTCACTGAGAAAAAAAATAAGTCATGCGCCTTCATTTTCATGTGAACAAGCAACCTGGTAACTCTTATTCCTTTCCTAAAGGAGAAAGAGAATTTCAAGACTTGCTTTGACTAAAAAACAAAATTGACAATAGCTGTCAATTTATTTCATACCTTTCTTATTCTACTGCTCATTAAGTCATTGACAACTGCTACTGTAACAACTGCTTCTCAACATCAAAATGTGCTGAGAGAGTCTACAGGGAACTGTGCGCCCAGCAGAAAATGTGCTCTGTAAGGCAGACAGCCGGGATTTCAACCAGGCGGGCGGGTGAGGTAAAATGTTGAATCACTGCAGCCACTTGATAAAGACAAGAAACGTCACATCCAGCTGAGCCCTGCGCTGTATCCCACTGACAGAGGACAGAGAGAGTGCAGCAGCTTGGCCTCTGTCGGTTGGTTATCTATGATAACAAACAACACTTTTCTTCCCTCACAGCTGCCATATTAAACAGTGAACTCATTCAGCTTCAAACAGACTGAAAATGCTCAGTACCACCACACAAAACTTTGATTATTTTAACACCAAAAAAATGCCATAAACTGTTTGCAGATAAACAAATATAAGCAAAGTGAGAAAAGTACAAAAATGAAGTTTCTTACCCATCCTCTTCTCCATCTACAGTCTTGAGACCAGCTGGTGCTGATAAGGCACTGGCGGTGGCAGCGTTGCCCTCAGTTTCCTGACCATGGCCAGTGTTGGATCCAGCCTCCCCTCCAGACAGCTTGGGCAGTCCCAACAAACCCGACTGATGCTGGAGGAGCAGCCGCTGGGCATCTTGCAGCTGAGTAGTGGTGAAGCTCGGCAGACTGGCATACAGGGCGCTGGCCTGTGCAGCGTGAGCCAGGGCCTGGGCGCTGCTGTGGTCATGGGTCAAGCTGACAGAAGATGGCTGACTATGGGGAACTCCCTGCGGGGGCATCCGAGCAGTATTCCCAGTGTTGTGAGCTTGGGGTTGGGCCTGGTGATCGCTCTGAGGGTTGGGGGGAGGCACACTTGGTGCAGATGCCTGGCTCTGGTGGGCCGCAGTTGGCAGCTGGGTGCTCAGCCCTTGGTTTTGGATCTGTGTTGGGAGTGACTGCGGCTTTTGCTGCTGACAATCCAAATGGCCCGGATGGCTCTGAGGCTGCTGGCCAACACCTGCTACCCCGACATGAGAGGGCATATTAGATGTGGTAGATTGAAGAGAGTGGTGCTGCTGAGGACTGCCGATCATATGGCAGGCTCCGTTAGCCATCCCAGCAGATGTGGATCCAGTTTGGTTTGACAAAGGTTGAGAAACAGCAGCAGAATGGGGGATGCTTTGCTGCGGCTGCGTGTACTCAGGTAGCCTCATCGACATCGTGGGTGCTTGAGGGGCAACAGCTGGCTGTTGTGCTAGGGTGGCATAACCCAACTTCTGCTGCTGAACACCTACTGGGGGTTGATTAGCAACTGCCTGGGCATAAGTGAGCTGCTGCTGGGGCATAGTAGCGAGTCCCATGGTGGTCTGGTGGCTTGGCATGGATGCCGGCTGATGAATGTTTGTAGGTGCCGAGGGGGCCGCAGTAGTTTTATCATGCTGTTGGGGTTGGGTGTGAGATAGAGAGCTTAAACCGCTGGGGAGGATTCCTTGAAAGCCCTGAGGAGGGGAGATGTAATCCTGTGGTCCACCAACATCTCCACTGCACACATTCTCAACATAATGGCTCAATGTACTCATAGTACTACTCACAGAACTCCCACTTGTGCTTTCTCTCTCCGACCCCCCAGCAAAGCTCTCAGAGACAAACTGCCGTATGCTGTGGGACCCAGGATCAGAAGAAGAAGAGGGGGCTGGAGTTGGGGTCTCCTTATCATAGAAATCAGTGCAAGTCCATCTGCCCTTCTTGAAGGGCTCAGAGCTAGAGTCCAGCTTCACCACTCTAAAGCGAGAGCTTGTGATGGTGGCCACCACAGGGGCCGCAGGAGCAGATGACACAGGAGCTGTGGTCGCAGCTGTAGCAGTTGCACTCCCAGGCTGCTGCACAGCTGATCCAACTCTTCCATGAAGCCCACTGGGGAGCCCTATGCCTCCAGAGGCACTCACAGCAACAGTAGTTGTAGCAGTCGTAGCAGTGTTGGAGTTTAGGTTTTGGTGTTGCTGGATCATGCTAGTGGGGGCCATAAGGTTGCTCCCAGCTGGAGCAGCAGCAGCACTTCCTCCCCCTCCACTGCTACTCATCACATTGAGAGGATAGCTGCCACTGCTAGTGCTAGCACTCGTGCTGATCCCCCCTCTCACAGGCACATTGGCAGAGCTCAACATATTCACATTACTAACACTGCTGGTCTGGGGATTAACTATGCTAACTGTATTGCCAACAGCAGAGCTGTGCATTCCAGGGATAGATCCCGGTACTGCAGTCCCTGTAGGCTGAGTGGGGATACTTGAAGGAGCAGCCTGGGAAACACTCTCTTGAGGGCCGCCCACATTAGAAGGCATTTTCTGTGTGACACAAGGTAAAGCTCCAGAGGTGGGACCAGACAGGACACTCCCAGGGCCAGAGGACAGAGGGTAGACCTGGGTATGGTTAGGATGTGGAGGATGTTGATGGTGTACAGTCCCATTCACCATGGCTCCACCGTGCTGCTTCTGTGCCTGGTTCAAGGTGTGGGGATGTGAAGGCTGATTTGGAGAGACTGCTCCAGGGGTCTCCGCCTCATGGAAATTATTCAGCGTCTCCTCTGAGGAGCTTCTCTCTGCTCCAACTACATCATTAGCTCGGGAGAGAGACACGTCCAGAATCTCAGAAGATGACAGATCCTCAGTGTGGGACTCATCCAGGTCGTCGTAGCTCTCAGTATCCTCTGCGATGCTGTTATTGGTACTAACAGATACCTGTGCTGGCGTCACACTTGTGATCTGGAAACCACTCTTCTTTTTTATCTGAGCTCCAGTGGACTGTGTGGGCTGAGGCTGGGAGAGCAGATTCAGGCTGTGGGGGGGAGGAGGATGATGGGGACCCGGGGAGGATGAGCCAGCAGGAGGTTGAATCAACAGGGAGGGCGGGTAGTCATCGCCTGGTACGTGGCTGTTATTAACCACTGGGTTAGCCGATGTTGACAGCCCGGGGCCGCTCCCGCTGCCCGTGTTGCTCCCCCTTCTGTGAAAGACAGCCTGGTGCGCCATCTTTCTAACACTGCCAGAGTCTCCTGCAGGGTCCGGATGATGCATTTCGAGAAGATCCGGGCGGTAGTTGGTCTCTGACAGTATGCAATAAGCCTGCAGCTCGTTAAAGGCGCCGTTTTGACAAAACTACGCTCAACAAACAAACGACCAAAAAATGTAATAATACAAAAAACAACAGCTATTTCAACAAAGTGCGCGGATATGAGGCAAAAGTTATGCCGATATTTACACCCTTGTCTTCTTTCAGTCGCTTCGGCGTTATCCTAGCGATGCAAAAGAAGCTAGTGGCCGCTAGCGTCAGCTGATGCCAGTTCGCCGGTGAACTACCGGAGCTGTCTGTCTGCGCCTTTGTTAAACACGAACTAACATTTCTGTATGTTTTGTTGAAGAGAAAAAGACGCCCACGCTGCAATGAACACAAAAAGGGGGCAAAAGGAGCTGCTGAGTAAGTTAGCGTTCTATTAAAAGCTAGCTAGCTGCCTGCCACTCTCCATCACCGGCTAGCTAAACACAAACTCGGCTGCTTAAACTGCTGTTTTTGTATTCTTATTCTTTTTAACAGAGGAAACAAAGTGAAAGCGAGCCACCTTTAATCCGCAGCACGGTGCTTTAAAAAGCGAAACACTTCTAATAAAAGCGGCGTATACGAGTTAAATCCATTCCACTGGGTCCTCGTTTTGGTTTTGCTGTATCACTGGTCCTCCCCGGCGGTAGTGTCGTTCAGTATGGAGCCTCCCGCACCGCTGCCGTGGTCTGCGCTGTCTGTGACGGGGCCGAAGGGGAGGGGTGCGCAGTAATATGGCGACCGCGCATGGTCGCTGCTGCCAGACATAAAGCAGTCTGGGAGAGGCGGCCACGAGCTCGCGTCAATATCCACGAAGTGTGCCGGAAAGTGCCGAGTTCAGCCGCTCCCTCCGAAAACCAGTTTCGGGCCATCACAATAGATTTTGTTGGTCTTTTTAAACTAGAGTAAGTTATTACATTATGGAGCCATTGTAGTTTTTTAGTTTTTCATTACTTTAAAATTTATTTTTAAGCTTTTTGTTTTAAATTGTTTCAGTTAATTTTCAGATCCGGTTTTCTTGTTTCCGTTTAGTTTCTTATTGTTTGAAAATGTTTAGTTTTTATTAGTTTGAGTGTTACTTTTAGTCTTTTTAATTTTTATTCTATCGAGGGCACAGAGAATGCACGTTTTTCAATAAAAAAAACTTTTATAAAGTCCTATAGACATAAAAAGTCTCATCAGACAAGTTATAATAACATTTTATACCAAACTAATAAATATTAAACTAAGGATATTTCCTCTTTGTTTTTATAGTGCTTCAAGATCACAAAATGGTTTAGTTAATTTTTTAAGAATCTGAATCAGAGAAACTTATTAAACCCAGAGGGAAATTAAGTTGTCATAGAAGCAAACAAAAAACGTATGATAAGCCAGTCTTATAAAAAGTAGAAGTAGCATTACACCAATGGTACAGGTATTTTAGACACACAGGTGTGCAAATTACAATAAAATACATTCATGTAGTTACTTACAAAGTGTTCAAATCTAGTTTAGCTTTAGTTCACAGTAATAGCCTTAGTCGAAAGGATCTAATACAGCTCAATAATATTCTTTGCAGAGTGTAAAAACCTGCAGGAAATACTAATTTTTTAAAATAAAATGCATTACTGTTTCTGATGCAGGGGATGCAAATGTAACCCAGGAGTGAAAATGGAAGTAAATTTAAACATATTTCTAAATCAAGGCAAATTTTTTGAATTACAAAAGCACAAAATACTCTTATCTACACCCTTAACTGAAAATCAACATCCACCATAAGTGATGGATTACATACCTCTGGAGATATTTCCTTTTGGGATCAATAAAGTATTCTGATTCTGATTCTGATGTCTAGGAGAGAGCACAAGGGACTCTTTCACCAGACTAAATCCTGGAGAGAGAGGGGGTCTCTGAAGAATGGAGCAGAAGTGCTCTGTTTACTAGTTTTTAAGAACAAGTGTGATATGAAAAGCTGGTGAGCCATACCACAAACCTATGGAAAAGAGCTGTTGAAGCTAGGTTAAGGGGAAAAAGTGATGAACAGTGATCAGCAGTATGTCTCCACACAGTGCAACTCCTTCTGATCTTCTTTCTACTTCTCCATCACTACTTTCAAAGCACATCTGTGGTGCTCTCTCTCAGCATGGAGTTGCACTGTGTCTTTGTGGATCTAGAGAAAGCATGGCAGGGGGGAACCAAGAGAGGAACTGTATGAGGAATACAGGAGTGGCAGTGTTCAGGACATGTGTGAGGACAGTTAGACAGTGGTGAGGTGTATGACAGGAGTGACTATAATGTTTGCAACCGACATTGTGGTCTTAGTGAGAGTAGGAAACAGGTGGGAGAGAGTCCAGAGAGGTGGAGGGATGCTCTGGAGAGAAGAGGAATGAAAGCAAGAAAAAGAAGACATAATATGTATGTGAGTGAGTATTAGTAACACCTGCTATGATGTATCTCTTGGAGACGGTGGCACTAACAAAAATACTTTTTCTTTGGGAGTATAATTACTCAGTTACTTACATGAATACTGGTTAAAAGTGAGCCAACTGTTAAAAAAAAGCTTTTCAGTGTGGAAGCAATACAATAATAAACTAAATAATATAAACATGAATTCTGTGTGATGATTATTTTGTCTATTTTAACATACACGGAAAAATAATATGTAAGTCCATTATTAGGTTATCATGTTTCCTTTTTCTTGTACTCATTTAAAGATTTTTTTTATTTATTTTGACAGTGAAAAATAGTGAAACAATAGTTCTTTTGAACAGAAGAGGAAAAATGATGGAGGGTGTAAACATTTGTTGTGGTATGAGCAAAACATCCCCACAGCAGTGTTTGTGAAACAAAGGTAGACAGAGAGCTGCTAGATCCCTCTGCAGACATAGGTGTTAACCACACTGAAGGATTTTTCTACACACAGGTGCTGTTTGGGGCCTCTCTCGCCCTTTTAAACACAGGAGAGAGAGAAAATGTACACATTTGTTGGTTGGTAATGTTGCCACAACAGGTCAACGAACTCTAGTCTCAAACTCGAGCTTCTCCATTTTCTGTGTTCTGGTTTTTTCCGTTCATCACTGGACATACAGAACCAGTTCCAGCACTTCACAATTAATCTCTTCTTTTCTCTTCTCGTTGCGCTGAAAGATCGAAATAATATGTTAAATTAATGAATAAAAGGCATAGAATTACAGTACATTTGTTTAGTTTGCATGTATTTTGATTATCATAAGCATGCTTTAAGGGAAATTATATTTCTTTCGCATCTAACCAGAGGTCAGAGTTCATGATCCACAAAGGTGGATGTTCTAAACGTGACCCAGTTTTCAAATAGTGAGGTCCGCATATGTGCAAGTAATCCCTAACTGCTCCAAACTCTCGAGTTCAGAGATTTCTTTCCAATATTTTTCTATTGGATCAGTATGATGCCAAACAGAGTAGATACATCTAATATGGTCATCTGAGGTATACAGCAATAAGCACAGAAGTCAAATCGACCTGCTGTTCAAAGCTTCTCTTTGTGCGGAGCAGCCAGTCACAACGAAGTTGGGTTAAAGCGGTAGCTTTCAAACTGTGGGGAGGGTCACTGCCACTGTAGGTTGGATGAAAAGTTAAAATATGGAGAGAGCAAAGTTGAATGATGTTGATAATGACATGTTTAGATGATTTCTTTTTTTTTCTTTTTTTTTTTAAAAAAAAAGGTCATATTTTGGGGGAAAAAATGTATTAAAATTAATACTGGTGGTTTGAGAACCACTAGATTAACTCAGATACAGAAGGAGGGACTGTAGCAATATCCAGTGCTAGATAATTAACTAGAACTGTGAATCATGTAAGAGTAAAAATACTGAAAATAACCACAAAAGGTTCCCTTGTAAGAAAAAATAGATGTCTTGTAGAGTTTTAGCAACACTGGTTGCCTGGGCTACTGCGAAATCATACATCATGACGACATCCGTGAGAAAAAACAAAACAAAGCAGGGAAGGTAATGCAAAAAATAGAAAGAGGAGGAGTTGTGGCTCACAGAGAGAAAGGAGAGAAACATAGTTAGTGAAGGAGGAGGAGGAGGAAAGAGAAGAGAAGAAGAGATTAACTGTCAGGCAAGCAGACAGGCTATACCCATCGATACAAATGATAGAGGACAAGAGAGACAGCAGGAGCCTATTGCAGTGTAAGCGTCTGGTGCTGTCAGCAGCTTTAAATCACCCTGGCACTCCACAAAGAAAAAAAAAAAACCCACAGCACTATTGTGCTGCGGCTCTAACAATAATGAGCAATTTATACTCTGAACTCTGCGTTCATTTTCTCTGCCCTGTTATGAGGAAAAGCAATCACTCAAAGGGTTTTCAGAGAAAAAGGAGAAACATGTTTTGTTCTTTACATGTGATTGAAAGACATCCAGCTGTTGGATGTGCCCTAAAGTGGTTCTTCCTAATTTAATTCAAGAACACCTGGGCAGTTAGGAAAGACGTAGCTCGGGCAGAAGATGAGTTAGCTTATTGAGTTTGAGTGGGCAGTTTGACCCCACCCCCTTCCTTTAAGAAGGAAACTTTATTTTCCAAAGAACAGGTGCTCCTAAGAAGTGCAGACAGAACAAAAAAAAAACAAAAAAAATGAGTCCAGGAAGTGGAGCAAGAACACTGTTGGGGATAGAACAAGACTCTCTAACCCTGATAAAGATTTAGTGTCATGCTGCTATTTTGCCTCTATGGTTAAAGAATAAATGAATGTGATTTCACCTGAACATATATTACCCTGTTATCTCTGCACCAATCAACGGAACTTCCTGGACTTTGTTATTTAATAGAAACTTCATCATTTCTGTCCAATGTGGTTGTTGTTACAACAACTTATAAATAAAAGAGGAAAAAAATGTCCAAAAATAACAACAGTAATTCAGTGTTTCTTAATAAGTGCTGCACAGTCAGAGGAACATTAGTGTGATAATGTGTGGACGCTGCACATCTTCTTTTGTAAATGGGGCCATTTAAGTTTATTTTGTGAGTGTGTTTTCATCAAATCAGCATTGTGTTCACACAAGCTAGGAAATGCTTTCAGTATGCTTGCACACAGCCCACACCAAACAGAGACGTGACCATTATGTGAAAATAAAATTAATTGAGGGATGAAAGGCTGTACATAAATAAAAAGAGCCTTTTGATTAACAAGTGATTTCTGAAAAGTGCACTTCAAAGCAGTGAAGCTCTGTCGTACACTGCACAGTTTTGAGATGATTAAACCCAAAATATTTCCATCTGTTGATAATTTCAAACTTTCAGCACTTGGAAATAATGTACTTCGTCCTTGTTAGTTTGCAAAATGCTAACAAACCTTTTAAAAATGCTTATTCTTTTACAAATAAGGTTTTGATAACCTAATTTATTTGTGAGTACATCTTCATTCTGCTGCACATTTCCAAAATGTGTGATGTTAGATAGTAGTTACCTCACTTATCTTGTTTAACCTACTGTAGCAGTTGGATCTATTCTGCTGTTGCTTGTTGAAGTATACTGGTGGAGCTTTAACGATAAGGAAGCAGGGCTTTCAGAGTTGAGTGGCACTGATGGTGGAATAACTGAGCTGAAATGCTTGAAATCAATCAATCAATCAATCAATCAAAATACTTTATTGATCCCCAGGGGAAATTATTCAAGTTACAGTGCTCCAATATTAGCAGGACAGACAATAACTAGAAATAAACCACAGTATATCCAACAATATAAATATATATCTACATTCACAGATACTTCAACAATAAATAACATTAAAGGAGGAAGGAGGAAGGAAGGAAGGAAGGAAGGACGGAAGAAGAGCGTGTTAAGTGAATGAGTTGTACAGAGTGATGGCCACAGGCAGGAATGATTTCCTGTGTCGTTCAGTGGTGCTTTTCGGTAACCTCAGTCTTCCACTGAACGTGCTCCTGTGGCTGACCAGCATGTCATGGAGTGGGTGGGAGGTGTTATCCAACATTGTCTTTATTTTGGACAACATCCGCCTCTCCGACACCACCTATCAGCTACCTTCAACTCCTTCTTCACTTATTGTTTTTGATCATGTTGTGGA
>VUQR01000462.1:9961-23181 GCA_015108515.1 Hemichromis elongatus | reverse complement strand
TGGATCTATTCTGCTGTTGCTTGTTGAAGTATACTGGTGGAGCTTTAACGATAAGGAAGCAGATCTTTCAGAGTTGAGTGGCACTGATGGTGGAATAACTGAGCTGAAATGCTTGAAACAACACAAGCTCTTAGGTGTACATGCCCACTGATGAGAACCAGGGTAGCTGAGTCTGTCTGAGGTTTGTGTCCACTGATGTGAATGGAGACCAGAATAGATGCCAGCTTTATTTCAACCAGAGGAGTGTGTGTTTGAATAGAACCACAACATTCATTCATGAGCCTGTTTTCCCACATTGCTGAGCTTGACTAAAGAAAGATTAGACTGCCCAATCCCTCGCAGCAGGTTTGCATTAACACATTACCCTCCAGAAAATGAATGAACATATATATCTGCTGCTGATTTAGACATTTTAACTGTGATTTATTTCCCTCTTCTCTCTTGCACACGAGGAGATGCAATATTTCATTGTTACTAATAATAAATTCAAATGGTGTAGTAATATGCTATAGATTGTGATGAGTAAAGCTACAACAACCATCTGTTGCACTTTTTAGGCCAAATGTCACATGGAAACCTAGATGTGATGAACATATACACATGAACTTTAACGTTTTGTTTTGGTCTGAGGGTAAAGGCCTGAAGACATATCCCAATCTCTTTGAGTATCTTTAGTGAAATTTAAAGCAGTTCTATTATTCTCTTAATTATTTCCTCTGACATATATTTATATAGTAATAATGTATGTACACTGTTACAATTTTGTCCATTATAAACATGGTCAAAGTTTCAAATACTGAGATCAGTGTCTATAAATTATTCATATTGTTCATATTGTTTTGTTTTTTTTTCTCCTCTTGGCTCAGTATGATGTAAAGAGAGGGAAGTGCCACAAGGATAGCCGTGTTTGGGTGCACCAAAACAAAAGTTTGCATCACCGTGGTTCCTCTAACAAAAAAGCCAATGGAATTTTTCCATGCACTTTTTGGATTACTGAAGAAAAACAAGCTCTGCGAGCAATAGGAGTTTCTGATTCTTGTATATTATGTTTATAAAAAGATAATCTCCACAAACTGGCTCCTTTTTTATTAATTTTTTTAAATATAATCACTACAAGTTAAATGCTGATGGTTTCTTCCTGTTAAAAGGGAGTTTTTCCTTCCCACTGTTACTAAGTGCCTTGATCAAAGAAATTATCCACATCTGCTCATATTACATAAAAGATGGGAGGGGAGGGCAGTCAGCGAGAGGAGTCAGAGTAGAGATGAAGATGGCACAGCTTCATGAGAGCAACAGGATGGATTGGTCAGATGGATGCCAAGGAGATTAGCCTGGGATTGTCTGTTGAACTGGTGTCAGAGGTGGTGGAGGAGTTGCACCCAGTAAGAATGTCTTTGCCAGTGAGATGCAACCGGTAAAGAATGACTTATGTAATGGTTGGTGCTAGAGCATCTGTTCCAAGACTGTTCCACCTGTGGATGTGATATAAGTGGAACTTCTAGCATGGTTTTAGTTTTTTTAATGCCTTGTACTCCTTGGTGCCCTTCTATTTTCTAGCTGCTCGCCAGCTGATGGAAAAGGCAATTCCTTCTCCTTTTCCTTCATTCCACTTGTGGATAAGGCATCGTCTGACTGTTATTAAGTGCCTTAATAGACAAAAAAAAAGATCTATAAATGATTAAGGAATAAACATGAGTGAACAAGCAGCCAATTTCATAGAAAAACTTTGAAAGACCTTAAGATGGAGTTGAATTTTTGACATCTGCAACTCCTTCAAGCTACTTATTAGCAAACACATTTTATAGGTTAAAGTATCGACATGAGCATTTTATGTCCCTTACATTTTCTTCTGCTTATCGATTTTCAGGGTCACCTAGGGGCTGGAGTCCGTCCATTGCAGGGCTAACAGAACCACTGGCAGCCAATCCCACTGGTTATCCGAGCATGCATGTATTTGGACTGTGGGAGGAAGCCCTTGTGCTTGGAAAGAACCTATACTGCCACGGAGGCTGCATAGCTCGATCTTTGTGTGACCATGCTAACCACTGCTCCACTGTGATCCACCAAATATTTATTCGCACACAAAAACCCCCATCTAAGTTTGAGATGTGGGAAGTAAAATTTCAGAATTGCACATTCAATTTCAGGTTTTAGGACTTACTTCGGCAACAGTCTGTGCGGTCATTTTCAACACACAGCTCATGCTCATCAAATCATCAAAAATGCATTTACATATTTAAATAAAACTAAAGCCCATTTGTAAAAACTCACAAAAAACACGAGTGCATGAATACATTTTAAAGTGAGATTACTTTTTTGATTATTCAGTTTTACAGAGGTGACGAGAGAGTCTAATTTGTTTGTATTGGTGTGGTTTGTCATGGTCTCTGAGTCTTGGACCCAGGGTTTTGAGTTTTGGGGATGTTTGAGGTTTCTTTTTTATTGTACTTCTACGAAAATTTTGTACTATTCTTGAGTTCATGGTTCTGTCTTTATCCCTGGTACCCCCCCCCACACACACACACACACACACCCCTGTGTTTCTGTATCTGACTCAGTCTTGGTTTTGCGGCTGTTACACTTTTGTCTTTGTGTCAAGTGTTTTGTCTCTTACTGTTATACTTTGGTGGTCTTTAGCCTTTTTTGCAGCATGTCTAGTTCCTTCTTACTTCCTCTGTGTCATCATCTGATGTTAGTTTCACCCTTTTGTGTGTTCCATGTGTGTATTCATTGTCTTCCCTTGCTCTTTTTCATCTTCTCCCTCAAGCTGAGTGTTTCTCATCCTGTGTCACTGGTTTTATTCCTTTTTATTATTTGTTTCCGCTTATGTTATGTTTACTTTGCAAGTTCCCAGCAATAAAGCTTTTGGGGAGTTTTGAGCACTGCTTTTGAGTCCTTCTCTGTCTGCTAGATCAGTATTCCTGGTATTTGCTGCTTATTGGAAAAGATGCACATAACACAAATATATTTTGTTCTTAAAATGCTCTTGTAGAAGTGCTATGATATTAAAGTTTAAAGTAAGATATCTGCAGGCTGAATTGTTTTCCTATTTTAAGAAGCCATGCTCAGCTGTAAAGCCTCATCTTGACGATTGATAGCTGCTTAAAGGCCAGTGAGATTCCTTTTAGAAGAATGAGATGTGACAAAAGGGTTTAAAAAGCTGTGCCACAGCAAGAACGGCTGTTTATTCCTTATTGCATTGATAGAGTAACATGCAGTCAGCACAATAAATTAAACAAAGCAGTAACCTTAGAGCTGCATGCCTCAGTGATGAGTGAAAGGGGAAACTTGAGAAGAGCCGGTGGAAATACTGCACTTAATAATTTAGGAGAGGATTTAAGATGGCACAGACTTGCATTTAATGAAGCAAAAACATTGTTTGATAAGACTTTAAAAAGGAGGTGCGTGAACGTGTTTAGTTAACCTTAACAGCCTAACTTGGTAAACCTAATAGTCAAGAAGTTAAATAATTAAAAAACTCAGATTTTAAGGATTTTCAGCCTCATGCAAGTGACAAAATTATACTCAACCACCGCCATGTTTTTTTTTTTATAACAATAAAGTTAAAATCTTATGTTACTTTTAGCTTGTTTTGATGCTGTACATGCAAAAAGGGGCACTTTTGATTCAGTTTAAATCAATCAGACTGAAAATTCTACATCTCTAGACAATCCTGACAACCATTTGTACAACAGTATTAACGTCTTTCTTTAAATCTGTAAAAAATGAGAGACTAAAAAGTGAGATTTGATTATAGCACCCCCGTCAGGTCAGGCAGGGTATTTGATACATCAAAGGTTCAACGGGGCGAAGCAATGCTAAGTGGGTTGACATTTAAGAAATGCAAAAAGAAAGCAAAATAAATCTGTGATTCCTTGATTTAATAAAAAACAGAGGCAAACAAAAGTCTTCAGCCTTGATTTAAAAGGTAGCAACGCTTCTACAGAGACCGTTTCTGCTGAGGCTTCAGTTAATAGAAGATGTGTAAACTGAATGGTCAGATGCATTCTCAGGTCCCGTTTTGGCTGCATTTTCATGTTTCATGCAAATCTATTTTATGACTTTACACAGTTAAAAGAAATATATAAAGGTCTCATTAGAGGAAGCTGCATCACATTAAAGAGAGAAAATATTCACTGAGTTCTCAGGCACAGAGCGTTAGTACCCCTGAGTCAATCTCTTGATTAGATGGAGGATTCAGCTTATAAACACATACAATCAGTGGCTTAGTTTTTTTTTTTTTAAATGACACATACTAATTACCAGCAAACATCCCGCTCCCCCAGAGTGAATCATGTTGTTGCTTTTCAATATAATGCATGGCTGAGGAGACAGTTAGACAGCTGTGTCGCTGGGATATTTATAAGTGTGAAGAAAAAGCAGTGTCATGAATTATACAATAGTGATGGCAATGAAACCTGGAAAAACATAACTGAAAGACTTTGCAAAGTCATCAGGATTTCTCTTTTTTTCTTCTTCATATAACAGGTTAAATGTACAAACATTCTGATAACTGATAAGTTATTACTGGTGGTTGGGTTAATTCATCTTTAGGTGATTACAGCAAAAAGAGTCATTTAAGTTTCACATCACAGACCACTGATGTCATTACTCTTCACAACTTTGCTTACATATAAATAATAGTAGCAGAGTAAGGTTGTTTCATACAAAAAACTTTATTCAAAGAAAAAACAAAGTTCACACTGCAACAGGCAAGACCACTATTTGCCTACAAATAGGATGATCGAGGTTGAGCTACATGCTGTTAGGTCTTTGGAGGACTGCATGCAAGCATGTTTGTGTTGGTTGTGTGCAGTAGGCATAGGCAGGCTAAGACCCACACAAAGTGACACCATACCTTTGGACAAAATTTCAAAAGAGCTTTGTGTTTGAGCAAAAAGTTTAAGAATCTTTAAGAATCTTTGTTACCAATGGTAGAGAATTAACATTTAACATTAAAGTAGCTGTAATAAACAATAAAAACCCTTTCCCCAGTGTCTTTGTTTCCTTCTTCTTCTTCTTTTAAATACTGTGTCTGTCTAATAGGGGCTCCCATGGCAACAATCCCTGCAATCCACCGCAAGCACTTAACTGTAAAAAAATGATAACAATCATGCTTTACATCGCACTCACACCAAGCGTGTCAGAGCCTGGAGATATTCTCATTGAAGTGAGAAAGCAGGTAATTAAAATAAAACAACACTTTTCATGTCAGAATGTCTCCCCCGAGCTGAAAGTGAGGGCTTGTCAACGGAGACATTTAAACGTAAATCAAAGCTCTGGCATTTAATTTACTGGGTTAATTATCATCCCTGTCTTTCACTGATATACATCCAGAGTGTGCCTAACTCAAAGTGAGGACGACCTTGAGAGAGCAAAGCCAAAACCACAGCCAAGTCGCTGCCAAGTTCATTTTATCCCTGATGAAAAGGAATTTTTGAACCTTTCAGCCAGCAGAGGACAGATAAAGGACTGCAGGGTTTTTAACAGAGTTTGAACTCTTGTTACAAGAGGAAGTTATACTTAGGATTCATCGTCTCACTTTCACCACATTCCAATGATGCTGATAAACTGCGGTCATCAGGTCGGTCACTTTGGACCCTCTGTCTCTGGGTCTTGATGTAGATCGCAGCTTTCACTGTGTTCGACTTTATGTGAATGTGCTGATGGCCGGACAGCTGAAAGAGGTGCAGCGGCTCTGAGGCAAGTCTTTGTGTTACAGAAACATGGATGTTGGTTGCAGGTCACAATGCTGAGAGATGCATTAGGTAAGTTAGAGGAAGTTCTTTCTGCTTTTTGTTATCAGAAATCATTTTTACAATAAGCACCCATACTCTGAACATGCAGGTCTTAGCTTACATTAAAAAAAATGTGTTTCTAAAACTTTTTCCTGGCAAAAAGATTACACCTCTAAATTTTCAACCATCGGTTAGAGTAGTTTTGCTCAAGTCACAGCTCAAAGTATTCCTTATTAACCTATACAGGGCCTTCAGTTCATCGTCTGCCTAAAACAAGCCATTTTAGCTCCTTCCCTCTTCCCTTTAAACCAATAGTCTTCTTATCTGTTTTTCTTTGAATGTCCCAACATGACAAGCACCCATGTTTCCCAAGTCCCATGAATACAGTTTGTAAGTCCTGGGATCCTAAATGTAGCTTACTCTTCATCCCAAATTTAGTTTGTTGTTCATCATGCACTTGCTCACTCACTGCATTCCGTTCCAGTTCTAGAATTTGTCCACAAGATGGCAGTATATACAAATAAGCTTCGCTGCTGAAGTATGAATGCCGCCCAATCCACGACTTAATTAAAGATAGTTTCAGAAACATGTAATTTCAGATAAGCTGTGCTCCTCTGGGTGTGTCTATTTGACTATTTAGAACAATATGAGGGTGATAAACGACTCTGATTTAGACTCATGATGTGTTGAGAACAGCTGCTCTCTAAATCTGTACCAGAAATAGTTTGAGTATAGAGTATAAGTTTATCATCACTTATAATGTCACAGCTAAACTGTATATCAAGTAAGGTCTGTAATATTAAGCAATATTGACAGCACACGTTCAATAGCTCCATGAATTTATCTAAGTCTTCATAATTTCTGAACCAGTGCAGTGCAGTTTGCATTAATTACATGCAAGTCACACGCCGGTGATTCATGTTAATGACCTCGAAAGCTAATCTTGATTTACTCTGGGCTCAAGCTCTACATGCATAATTTATGCAGTGAAATAATCACTGCAGAGCTCGGCTGCCTCGCCTACTGATTCGCAGTCACAGACCTCTTATTTAAGAAGCCATCAGATGTTAAGACTGAAGTGCAAGTGTTACAAAAACACTCACCAGACTATGACAGTGAACTATCGGGCGAACGGTGAAGTATCAGAAACAATCTCCATTGCTCTCTTCCTACGCAGTGCCATCCACATTTGCGTTCCTGTTCCTGATATTTTTGATGATGGGGTTTATCATGGTGCATGAGTGTAAAAATGTATTTGTGCCCTTTAATGAGGGTGACGCATGGAAAACACCTGCATTGCTTTATGTCAAAGCCAGAGGAAGCTGCTGGAGATGGGCAAAAGAGGTTGGAGGTTCCTAGTATATTTTTGTCTCCCCTTTCTCCACTCTCTTTCTCTCTGTGTCCAGGCGTGGCTCTCTGTTCCTCTCCTGCATGCTGTTTGCTCACCTGCACACCTGTCGCTTGCTCATAAAGGATCACTGATTCATCAGGTTTCTTGTCTGTACTATTTCCAGGTCTTTACCTGTTCTGACTGTTTCTGTGGACTGACACTATTTAAACATGAACCAATTTTATTTTTTATTTAATTTTATTCTCCAATCAAGCCCCTGCTGGCAGGGCTGTAAAGACTATAAAGTCGGTAGCAAAAGAAAAAAAACTTAGAATAAAGTCACTCATTTAAAAAAAAAAAAAATGCTCACGTCACAGTAGCACAACTCTTGTTTTGTATTTTCTTCTTCTTGTTCAGGCTCTGTTTAACCATCTTCATCCTCATGCCTCATCATGTTTGTTTCTCTCTCCCAGCTTCCAGAGTTGAGTAACGGTCTGCTCTGCTCAGCTTGCCACTTATGAGACAAAAAAAATAACCCAAAGTCATAACCAAGGAAACCCTGAGGAAGGCCTTACATGATCTTTGTTTGTGTATTTTTAATGGCTTTAGCCCACAAAAATAAAGGTTGTTTATTACTTATCCAAACTCAGAGAGCCTGGACTTGGACACCAGTAATTATTTTCTATTTCTCCTAACAAAGAGTCATATTTACCATTTTTGCAATATCAAAAACTAACTTTTAACATTGCAAAAATGGTAGTGGTCTGAGCTCTGGCTTTTTTGAATTATTATTATTTTTATACAAACTCAGACTTGTGAGTGCGTGTAGTGAGTGTGAGGGTTCACGTTTCTATCGTTATAACAAGAATAACAACAATAGTAATGATAATAATTAAAACAGCATTAAATCATTATTATGATGGTTCAGTCATTAATATTAATCAACATAACAATAACTCATTAAAGAAACCCAAATGTTTAGAAATGTATATTTATTGCAGTAGTCAGTTTAGCCATGTTGATGCCATGCAGAGAACAGTAGGTCACACTGTCATCCTCTCTCACCTCCTTTGAAGCACTCAGCCTTCTTGGAGTCTTTGAAACCTTCCACCTTTTCCAAAGACTCCAAACACAAAGCGTGGTTTCACAAAACCTTGAACTCCTCTGGAAAAAAAATTCCTCAACCATGCCAGAACAGTTTTATTTATGCTCAAAACCAAAGAAACATTTCAGATCACACACACAGCCAGTCATAGTAAAAACACTACTGACCAGCCATCGCACACCAGATCAAGTAAGAAGGGCGTACGGCTGTTCCTTGTGCTTGTCTTGGATTCGACTAAAATGGCAAAAAAATATGACAGAAAACAGAAACAACCCCCCTCCCCAGCTTCCTCTGTCAATACATAGTGGTGAAACATCAGGAAACAGTAAACGTGTCACCAGAGGATCACACTAAATGTTGTTTTATATATACTGTTCATCTCAACAGATGTACATGCCTCATGCTATAATTTTCTTTTGAAAGTGACCATGTTTTCTCATAATTATGTGACGGATGACTCAAGTAAACATCATCTTATATAAGATGGAATGGAAAGGAGACACTTTTATGCATTCCTCACCTTCTTTTCATGTGGACTGTCATTACATGTAAAAAAAAGAAAAGAAAAAAAAGAAAAAGAAAAAATACAGGTTTTACTTGAAAGTGCTATTCTAGAGCTGGCTCAGCAGCAACAAGTGTGAACAATTTTGAGTTGCTGTGTTTCAGAAATGGCATCTGTGTTGTGGTTTAATTTAGGCCACCTGTTGTTGTCATTACGCATCACAAGTGAATCACTGCGTAAAACGTGCTTTGTAAAAGGTTAAAAAAGATCTGCAAATTGTGTCTAACTGCAGCTAAAAACTGTTTGAGGTGATTCATTTAGTGAAGTGGTTTAGAAAAAAAACTGTGAAACTCAGCCCACAATCTAAAACAGGGACTGGGGGACAAGAAATGTATTTACAAAAACATTATTAAATTAAGACAACATATATATTCTTGCAGGTCACCTGCGACTTCATTAGGTACAGTTTGATAATGTTAGTTTTACTCACTTTCAGCTTCCAGGCAACTTTTCTGTGGAAGCAGCTCCATGTTTGGATTTAAGATTAGGCTTTTTGATAAAGCATTTAGTTATGTGTTTATAAACTTCTCTGCATTTAATCATTAGCTAATTTTAATCTCTGGTTCTCTCCCACAGCTTGTCTTTGGCCCAGCTTCCTCTCCTTAACCCTGACTGGTCGTAGCAGATGGCCACGCCTCCCTGAGCTTGGTTCTGCCAGAGGTTTCTTCCTGTTAAAAGGGAGTTTGTCCTTCCACCTGTTGCCAAATGCTTCCTCATAAGGGGTCATTTGATTGTGGGGGTTTCTCTGATTTCTCTGTATTATTTAGGGTCTTCCTTTTGAGATTTTGGTCCCAACATGCTTCACACAGTTTCCTGTTTTCGTGCAAAATTCCTGTTCCACTACATCCCAGCGATGCACTATTAGATTGAGATTTGGTGAGTGTGGAGGACAGTTGAGTAGAGTGAACTTGCTCTCATGTTAAAGCAAACAGAGATGAAATAGAAATAACAATTTGCGTCGAACTGCGTTCAATGTGTTGTACATTCAGAGATGCTCTTTTGCCAGCTTGGTTGTGTTGATTACTTTAGTTATTGTTGTCACCAAGCCAAGGCCATTCTCCTCTAAATTCTGACATCAGAAAGGCATTTTGGCCCAGAGGATCGTGGCTCACTGGACATTATTCTGTTTTTCAAACCCCATAGACAGTTGTGTGGGAAAATCCCAACAGATCAACAATTTCAGAAATAGAAGTCTGCCATAAAGAACCATATCACATTCAGTCTCACTTAAATAACATTTCTTCCCCATTCTGATGCTCAGTGTGAACTTCAACAGGTTGCCTTGACTTAATAATACTTATGTTGTTCCTATGTGGTTGGCTGATTTGATATTTGTGTTAATGAGCAGCTGAGCAGGTACACCTAATAAGTGGCAATGTATTGGGAAAGCAAAATAAAGAAACCTAAGGAGCATGCTGTAGCCAAGCTGATCATAGTGTGAGATACAGAGCTTCTCCTCTCACCTCTTCGAGTCTCTTGCCTGTGACCAAGAAATGAATCTCAGTGCTCCACACTGAAGGGTGTCTCAACCCTGTAAATGCATTTGGAGGAGAGGAGGCTTACCAGAGGAGATATAATTGAAGTTGCACAGGTGTATCGTCTACAGCAGTACTTTAAGTTTATACAAAAGACAATGCAATATACAAACCAAAGTGGAAGGACTCACTAAACAGCTCATCTTTGCATTCAGAAATAGTTTTAATTAATTAAGATGATCAAACTTTCAGCTTTTTAAGCGTTCCTGTGTATGTGATTAAAAACAAGGATAACATTTATAACACCATGCCATGTTGTGAGTTTAAATAAAAGAGGTCCTAAACAGTTGTGAGCTCAGTTATACCTGAGATATTAAAACACAGCTGCAGTTTTTATTATTACAAAATAATATCAAGCATCACATTTAACTGGCACTGCTTTAAATTGCTGCTCCAAGGCGAGAGTGTCTCATTTCATTAAGCGACCGTCTCTTGTTCAGCTCCTCCGCTTCCATCACTGGTGAGAGAGAGAGAGAGAGAGAGAGTAAGATGCAAGGAGAGGAGTCAAGGCTGTGCAGTCGGGGAAATGAGAAACTCAGAGACAGACTGCAGAAAGGAGGGAGCTTTAATAGCTGAGCACGCTGGGCTCAGGTGTAGCTCATGCAGCTAATTGCCCTCCAATCAGCTCCTGCAGGACAAAAGAGGGCACAGCACCAAACAACAACACAGACACCACCTAACCCCGCTCTCATTTCTCAAATTGAACATCCTCACTTGGTCTCCTCGTGTCTCTGTGCTTTCCTATAAAAATGTGAGGGAGACAAATAAGGAAAGAGGAGATGAGACAGCAGATATTTAACAAAAATGAGAAATCCTTCCCTTGTAGAATCATTTTTAAGCCTAATCATAATTTTTTTTTTTAATAGCTCAACTGCAGTTTTTTTTTATGACCACGCAGCTTATCACAGGTGACTCTTCCCTTCATGGGTTGTACATTCCAGCTGTGTGCAACACCTATTTTAACACATCTGTGCAGTATTGCTTCCTACAGTAGATGGCTTCTCTCACTTTAAGATGCATTTTTAAGTTTCATCCTTCAGCGATGAGCTGCTGAGATTAATTTAAGGGTCACAGCAGAGGCATGAGGGAAACGAGGAGGTACAAATTAGAGAAAATAATAATAATTAGTTTCATTTTTGAATGATTGCAGGTTTTCTGCTGATCCACAGGGTGATGGTACAAGTCAGTAAATGTTTTTTAATTAACAAGATTAGATAAATATGGACAAATTCAGATGAATAGAAGTGGCAATATGATAATTTTATGATGTCCATACACATGAAACAAGCCACAAAGTGCATTAATACTTAATAATGGTTGGTTTTAATGTCCTTTGATATTGTATTTCTCCTGTTTTTAAACATGTAATTTCCAAAAATGCAGGATTTTAATGCTGAAGACTTGTGGGAATTTCAAAGTTAAGGCACAGTAATTTGCAGCGGTCATGATTTTTGCACCTTTGTAGACTGATATGTCTGACAGTTTTGTACTTTTCACCAGGTTGTTTAAGCTGTGATATAAGAAACTGGGGGGCTTTAGCAGTGTGTCCTTTAAAGCCACCTATAGTGTGCACATATAATGCATTCATTGCAGTGCTTGACCCTGGACTTCAGTGGACTGACAATCAGACTCTCTTTGCTCTCTTTGAACGTTGAGAGGGTGATGATTCAGAGGTCTAGACTGGGGATCAGTCCTTATTTGACCTAAGTATATTTTGCTTGATGCAACCATATGATTACTTGTCCATTATGGCTGAATTATTGTAAAAAAAAGTGGACATAATTAGCTGTTGAGCTCCCTTTTAACATTTTAACTTCTTTACTTTTCAGTATAATCTAAATATGCACATATTGAAGGCTTCTTTTAGATAAAATAGTCTTGGACATGGGTGGAGAAGGCTTAAGATCACGACCCTTAATCACTGTCTTGCTCATGAGATGTCATGCAATTTTAATAGGCAGCCTGTAGTTTACAAAATCACACAAGCCTGTGGCATTTGTCTCGTCATTATTTCTCCCCCAGCAGATCCGTGATAAATTAAGTCTTTAAAGAGCAAACCGTTTCACATTAATCAAAATGTTGAGAGCAGAAATTTTGTCCACACAAATGGTCACGCTTGAGGTGGTTACATAATAAAAATTCAGATAACAACCCCAAACTCCTTTAATCAGTGTGTTTGAATGAACCTGCAGATAATAGAAGAAAATAAAACGGTTTTCTTTTCTCCATGAAACGACAAGAAGCGAGGTATAATCAGCCTCGGGTTATTTTACATAATAAAGCCAAGACTTAAAATTTCTTTTCAAGTATTTTTTTAAATCATAAAAATCTGTTTTATTTTGAAAGTTAGAACAGGAAGTTTTATTTTGAAGCCTCCGTGTCTAATTGGATACTCCTGAAGCTCACCAGCTTGTTTGTACTTGTTTCTTTAGGCAATTCTCGCATTACTGTTAAAAACGATTTCAGAGAAAATGGAGGTTGACCTGACTGGAGTTAAACAAAGTAAAGGCGTGTGGCTTGTGAAGGTTTGTTTACCTGAAAACGATCATATCACGACGTCATTTCACCTTCACAGACGGTAACAGCTGGTAAACATGAGGTTAACATGTGTTATCAGTTTATTGGTACACACAGGCACAGCTTTGTAGGGTGTTTTTTTTAAAAAAATAATTCACCTTACTTAAAGGTGTATAGGTTTGATCAAAGGACTGAAGCGAAGCTTTATTGCAAATTAATGTGGTGTGGGAATAATCGGAAAAACGAGCTTCCGGGTGGGGGTAACTTCGCACAAAAATGGAAAAACAGCCGCGAAAAACGGGGGTTATTTTTTTTTTAAATTTTTTTTTTAAACAAGTGCTAGTACTTATTGTTTTACATTAGGTGTTTAATCGGAATACTTTTTTTTTTTTTTTTTTTTTTTTTTTAAAAAAAAAAAAAAAAATTAAGTGGT
>VUQR01000460.1:0-16910 GCA_015108515.1 Hemichromis elongatus | reverse complement strand
AACAGCAGTCACATTTGATATATGGTATAGATTAACCATTACAGTCAGAAACTGAAATCGCACAACGTTGTGTACTTGAGTGAATGAGACGTTTGTTATTATTTGTTTACGACTTTAGCAAAATGCTATGGTTAGCATGTTAGTTTGGGTTACACACTCCCCACGTACTGTAATGTTGGTGATCGGCTCCACAGTTATTGTGTATTGTTTTAGTTGCTTGTTTTCTGCCATAAAGTGTTCCCGTGAATTCAGTGCACATATCAAGATGGTGCTGATTACACCATTATTTCAGACTATTTGGGATTAAAGGAATTTCTTTTAGTTAGAAGTGATTTTGAAGTTTCATCAGAATATTGGCTATGTCCATAATAGTGGAATATGTTTATTCAATTTGTACATCTGATAACAGAACTTGTCTAGACAATGTGAGTGATGTTTATGAATAAGAAAATACACAGTTGTAACACTGTAAAAGTAACGAAAGTTGTGCATAATTGTGAATTTAAATAAAGCGTATAACGGCAGAGCATTCAGGAACAACAAGCCACGTCTCCCTGTCTGATTATTTCTTTCCTGTTTACAGGATACATGTATAACTGCTTACGGGTGCTGCCACCCGGTACCTGTAACATTATTGTAAATATTAGTAATCGCTATGAGCCAAAAACTCTAAAACTCTATAAATCAGCGTATATAAGCTTTAGACTTCAAGCTAGATGTGGCGCTGTGAGTGATAGTAATAGCTTCCCTTTAAGCCAGTTCTCAGTGATGTGTTGGACTTTTCACACTAAAGAAGTGAAAAATACTAAGAAAATATTTTAAAGACAAGGTTGCAGAATCGAGGTTACCGAAAATCAAGATTGTACAAATGTGGAAGCCTTTAAAATTCAAATGTATTCATAGTCTACCTTTGCACTTTCCTGTTTAAATCACTCAATAATTCAAATAACTCTGCTGTTGTTTTTATGAAATACACGTTTGTTTCTAGAACACAGGAATGTCGATGGGGCACTTTAGATTTTGACCTTTGGCTCATGAACAATTATTGTCTGCGATGTTGATTCCACAGTGAATGTAAAACGGGATACAAAGTGTAGAGTAAGACAGTTTTTGTGAATGCTGGCTCGTCCTGGCTGGCGTTCAGTCTCCTCTCTTTCACAACACACATACACACACATGCACACAAACACACACATGCACACAAAGACATCCACACACCTCCTTCCCAGTTCCACAGTCCTGTGTCAGATCCCAATCATTATTTCAGCTGATTGCATGTCAATTCCCATCAAGAGCAGCCTGCGAGGCCCTTGCCCACCCTGATTATCGTTAACCAACACACAGTGCAATGTCTTCAGTATGTGTCTTTTTCACATCAGCTCCTTCCGTAACAGCTGTCTGCTTTTCTTACTCTATTTTGTCCTTTTGCTACTTTGTCCCGCTGTTTCTCCCAAGCGTCTCCTGTCCTACGTTTCCCTTTGTTTACTTATTTCTTTCTTTTGTTATGCTCATCTTCTCCATAGTAATTATTACCACATTGACAGTTTCCTGTGTACTTTGACCACAAATACTTTAAATACTTTAAGTTAAAGAAAACAGACATAGCATTAAGTTGACACATAAAATCTGACATGACTTAACTTGAACTGTTTTATATTGATGACAAAAAAAACAAGACTAGTAGAAAAGAAAAGGAATGAGAAAAAACATTGATGAAAAGCAAATGCTGTCAGTTAGAATCAGTTGCGCCACCCTGAAAGGGTGCTTCGATCCAAGTATTCAAAAAAAAGTGAGTGCTTTGTTTATGTAATCACTCAGACATAGCAGTAGCTATCAGACAGACCAATGTCTTGCAAGTAATTTGATTTAGAATTTGATTTTTTTTTGAAGACTTCTTTTACTCAGACTGTCTTGGCTCCACAATTTGCGGAAAATATTGTCTAGTCTGTAGCTGTAATAGTAATGTAGCTTCAGTGAATAGCCTTTAAACGCCATGAATGGCGCAATATTATAAATGTAGTGGCTGAAAATCATTTTCAGGATAGTTATCTCATGCAGGTTATAAGAGAAAAAGTAGGTGTGAATGTTTGTAATACTATTTTCCTATAAATGAGAATTGTGATTAAAACCATGCTGTTTACTCACAGTGGCAAAATGATTTGTGTGCTGTTCTAGTGTGTTATCAGAAACTGTTGGGCTTGCAATAACCATAAAGGGCTGGAAAGACACCTTGTGAGAAAAGGTGCATAAATATGCTTGCATAATTTGCTGTTGTTAAATAAAATCAGCATAGCTGGGGTGCTGCTATAGCACGTTGTTTGAGTTGAGGGACCATATTTCAAAAGGCTACTGCAGAGTCCCAGGTTTGCATCTGCCCCAGGCCCTTTCCTGCATGTAGTTCCTCTTGCTTTCTCTACCATCTTTTAGCCTATTATAAGTTTATAGTTACACTGAGCACCACCAACTGATGAAAATACTTTATATTATGGAGCTTTTGGCATTATTACTTGCACACTGTACACAGGGGAATATCATCCTATAAATACACCCCTTGCTGTAAATCTCACAATGCTGCACAGTAGTGTTATCTGCCTTCAATCTACTAATTTGATCTAGTTCATCCTCATATTGGTGGGATGCCATGTGGCCACGCAGTTACAAAGAGGGCAACACAGTATGAGGTGGGGAAAACGGTTTTATGGATAGATTTACTGATAGACTGTATATAAAAGATGGACATGGCCCCTGTGACATCACCTGCTGGTTAATGAAATTCTGCTGCGAAGGCTCAAGCTGAGCTTTTTCACTGTCGCCATTTTGGTACAAGACAAGACAAGCGAGGGCTGGATCCGACTGTGAAATCGAATCACACTGAAAGCACATTGCACACGTTTATCCTCCTTCCTGACTTTTAAAGGAACAGGTTTTACAAAACAAAGTTCATGTTTTCATTGATAGTGTAGCATGGGGCCTGAGATGTTTATGGAATGAAATAAAAATGAAACTATTATAAGGTTTAGAGCGTAAAGAACAGCTAAAAAAAGGTAATTTTAGCCATTTGCTAGGAGATTTCTAGGGAACGTGATGATGCCATAATATCTGATATCAATAAGAAACTTCAGGAGCCAAGTTTGGCTGCTCAGCTCCTGATTGTGCAGGACAGGTTGGCAGACAACAAAACAGACACAGACAGAATTTTCTATATTATAATAAGACGACCTGAAACTAGCAGCTATGTAGTGAAACCATATGTACCCCATGGTTTCCCTGAGCTGACTAATGTAAATCCAAAATTCAAAACTGTAGAAGATGTTTCCAATTCCCTTGACTAAAAAAAAAGAAGAAATTTTCCATTTTATAAGGTGTTTTAATATTGTTTAAAAAATAAAAAACAGATAAACAAGCCTGTAAAAATGTATATACAACATCACAAAATTTGTAACCAGCAGGTCGATTAGACACTGTTGCTGGGGTTCTGAACAAATGCACACACAGACTGTTGTGGCTGCATGCTTTCACACTTGTGTTTCTGATTTAAGCTGTGCCCAGCTGTTGTATATTGACAAGACTGCAGCCAACAGTGTGCGTCTGTGCGTGTGTGTCCAGGACTGCTAGCTATTTCCTGAGCTGTCTGTCATGATAGCAAGTGCAGCTGCTTTTCTCCGTGCTTCTATATAATAGAAATGACTGACATTTGACCGCTGACTCCTGTGTACATGAGTGTGTATCTGTGGGAGTTTTAACTTGGACAATAGGGGATTATGTGTAGCACTAATGAGCATTTGCTGCTACCATTACCCACTCTAATGTGATCCTTTTTTTGCCATTTCACATAAACACTGGTTTGCTTCAATTTCCTAATTATCTCATTTATATTATCATACAACTAATGTAGTATTACTGGAGGGTGGCACCACACACATCTAATATAAACATTTATCTTCTCCTGCAAAAAAAAGAAAGAAAAATAGCTGTGAAAGAATATTAAAGAAGCACTGAAAGTTTAATGACTGATTTTTCTTTCTACTAGGAATTCAGCTGCTTTTATTAAAACAAAGTCTGCTTGCATAATTTCTTCTATGTGACACAGGCCATAAAGGTTTAAGCAAAACTGGCAAGAGATTTAGAGATATGCAAGTTTATCTGTCCTAATATCGTGCAGATCTCAAACTGCGTATTTCATTATTCACTGTTTCATCTAAATAGAAGTGTAGTAAATTTTCTGTCCGTACCTACATTTTAACAACTGAGAAGGGGTCCAATCAAGTGAAAACACGGAGGACAGAGACAACAACTCTGGCATCTGAATAAAACATCTCGTTTCTCCTCACCCCAAGCCTCATTTCTTGATCAGCTCTAACGCAGAAAAACGTGCGAATGTATTCATTCCTGATAGTTTTGCAAATATTTTGTGTCTGCAGATTAGACACGTTGCCCTCACGTCTCCGGACAGCTGACAACGAGTCGACTACACAACGACAGCTCGCTAAAATCTTTCTTTCTGATGAACTTTCTTTCTTTGATTCTACTCTCGCATTTGTTTAATAACCGTTCAACAAAGTTAGATCTACTTAAAAGTCCCGTTAATGTCACATAACAGCGGCAAAAACAGAAGTGAGCTTCACCGAGTCATCAAATCTTCTCACAAACCTTTTACAGCCTCCTCCAGAGTGAATAGATGTGGACACCAACTGAGGTAAACAGCGGACTGACAGCATACACTCACTACTGATGAATGACAGCAAGCAGCTTCTTGAATCGCGACGTGTAAGAAGACAGAACTCAGAGGACTGCAATCTGCTGACATCTACTGGTGATCATTTAAACACTGTAACTTTAAACGACTGACTGATTGGTCTTGCCTGACGCCAACATTATAAAGTTTATCTCATTTTGGAGTAGTTTCTCCTGGCTGCACTTTACATTAGCTCAGCTGGATGAGCTAAAAATTTCTAAATCATGACCCGCCACAATTTTTTGTGTATTGCATATCAGTTTTGTAACACAGCTTTAGAAATCTGTGATATGGAAGGTTATATTCCAACATCAATGAGGTTATCAGACATATCAATTGCTATTATAATTAAAACATGAAGCTACTGCATTTGTAGTTGTATCTGTCTATGAACTTCCTGTTCAGTTATTTGAACGCTTCAGGTCCAGTTATCTAATAAAAAGAAAAAACAACCCAAACTTCTCGTAGTTTTTAATACGAGGCCCTTTTGGCTGAACTAACCTTTATGAAAGCAAAACTGGGATTGTGACAGTGTTCCTAGATATTTCCAAAAGAAGCAAGAGACAGAAAGGAAAAGAAAGTACATGTCTGCGTATGTGTGTGTCTGTACTTAACTGCTCAGCAGTAAAGTAAGTTCAAGTCTGGGAAGAAGCCAGAGTGAAAGCAGCACAAACTGCATTTCCATGCATTTGAACAAGTCACTGTGAGTGGGACTTAGGGTGGTTTGATCTGGTGTTGGAGTGTGTAAAGAGATTTTCCATCCATTAGTGTGGCCACACTCCCAGACACACACACACAGATGAGAGAGAGAGTTGTGCACAGCTCAAGGAAAGTCACTATAAGATCCATGACTTTTTAGATAAAGACAATTTTGATAGTTTTGTTTTGATTTCAATTAAAAACTGTCAAGATGTTACTGAAATGCAGACTTATAACTTATAATGAAAGGAGTTTTACAATATTTTCTATGGCAATTTATGGTCCTGACTGTAAGCCAGCTTTCTAAATACTCTAATCCAAATGTATCTGTATTATGTGCCACATTCTGACATTGTGAACAATGTTTTTGTTTTTTTAGCGAGTGAGTAATATGTATGTATATTAGCTACTCACCTACTCATCATTTTTCTAAAGCGGCCAATATGTCTGCTGATAATACAGCAACCACCTCTGCCATCTTTGAAATGAGTTTAATATGTTTCACTAGGATTGCAAAAAATGTTATTTGATCCAAGGAAAAAAAAGTCTCCATCTGGGTAACTTTGCAGCTTCTCAAGCTGCCAGTCTGCCCTACTCCACTAATTACAACCATGAGGAAAAAACTTACAGACTAAGTAATTAAAACTGTTGCCACACACTTCTAGTCCTGGCTTTGGGAGCTCAGTTAACAAATTTTTGTATCACATAATTTTTTTTTTTTTTTAATTTTATTACTGATACAAAGTAGAGTGAATTTCTTTCTTTCAGTATTAATAAAATGTGATCTCATTTTCATGCAAACTTTTGCAAATTGCACTCATTACTGACAACTAACATCCACTAGGTGAAGACTGTGATGTAATTGTTCTTCACTGCTTTTGGTGTGTCTGTTCAGGTTGGTTGATTTTTATCAGTTTTTATGACACTTGGTAGAAATTGGGAGTACTGTGTTACTAGCAATTGTTTTCCCAATCAGTTTATTTAACTAAATATATAGTTACGTGTGAAAGTGTGGAGTCTTAGTAGTGCACGGCGTGTGTGGATGAGTGTAGGTGTATGTAGGCGTGTGTAGGGTGTTATATAAGGAGGAGAGGACAAAATAATCTAACAAACCAGCAGGATCACGAGTAAGTGGCAGCTATTCAGAGAGAGAGAGAGCGAGAGAATGAGAGCAGACTAAAAGAGGGGGTATAACACAAAGGAGGTTCAACACAGCCAAGCTTTTGTCATGTTAGTTGGCTCTGCAAAACCTAAAACTCCAGTTGGGGATAAAAGGTATCACAACGGCAGCTATCAACTTTCGCTGATCAGTTAGGCTTTCTGCTTCACATAAAAAGGGCCATTTCACCTGTCAAATGACTCTTCTTCTACACAAAACCATCCTTATAGTGGAGCCTACTCGAATCACAAATGTTATCAGATGATGATGAGAAAATACTGATAAAGCTCTATAGAGAACAAAAAAATAAACTAGTAAAATCCGTCAATGCGTTTTAAGCGCACTCTAAGTG
The DNA here is from genome assembly GCA_015108515.1 of Hemichromis elongatus. Taxonomy (NCBI): domain Eukaryota; kingdom Metazoa; phylum Chordata; class Actinopteri; order Cichliformes; family Cichlidae; genus Hemichromis; species Hemichromis elongatus. The sequence continues at coordinate 9,965 of VUQR01000460.1, read as the reverse complement.
CTGCTGTTTCTCTTTAAGACACCAACCATATATTTAAAATCCTGAAACTTTCATCTGGATATATTTTACTTAAGTAATTTTATTGATTAAACAGATATTCTTGGTGTATGTTCGGTGTTCTAGAAATTCCAGCAGAATCAGCAGCAGATGCAAGTTCCTGTGAAAATTTCAACATACAATTTGCACTTCATTTAGTGGTTTTGCTAAGGTATGGCTTAACTTATAAAATGTATTCCCCCTGCAGATAATCTAAGTCCCACCTTCTGTAAATCAAAGAATTGGTGAAAATGTGGTGCTTTCAGCTGATTTGAAGGCAAAATGAACCCAGCCAGTTTAAGCTTGACGTAGCTCACTAACCCATTAATCTCGCTTCTTAGTACATCCATCAAGCTTCACACTCTTTATCATTCCCACCTCTCAGGTGCAGCCACAGCCCACCCAGGCTGTTGTTTAAAGTAAACCGAGAGAAGGAGGAATGAAGATGATTTTACCACTTGCATAAAAATTATATCAAGAAAATGTCAAAATATAACTTTTTTAATTTGTCAGCTTTGAATGTGATAAATGCACATATAGATAAACGTGGATTAGAAAACCTGGGGTAAAAAGAGCCAGTTTGTAACCAGCTTCATGAAACCACGTCTACAGAACTGCTAACCTAACCTTACTGAAGCCTGATAACGTGAAGAGAGACTAACTGAACCCATCTTTTTTTTTAACATACAGGCTGAAAATTTGACTATTGCTAAAATAAACATGAACTGAATAGGGCCTCGACAGTCTCTGCTTTGTATTACCTAAGCTCCACGTTTCAATGTAAATGTATAAATTAGACCTCTTTTTTTTTGGTTCCTGGAAGAAGAAAAAAACTGAGCAAAATTCCTTAAAACTAAAGTAAATGTAATCACTATTTCCCTGGAGGCATCTAATCTGCACAGTGAATGTTTAATCATGGCTGTATGATGTGACTGTATACTGCCTACAGCCTTGTAGCGGAAAAGAGCACTACGTAATGGAATATTAGGGGGTCTCATGTCTGACTTACTACTGTAGCTGTGTTTCATCTCTTGCTAAAACACACACAAACACTGTAGTGGTGTCTGCAAGCTGCTTGTGGTCTGGACAGAATCACAGGCTGCGGTCAACACTGCAGTGTCTGGGTTATACACAGTTTACACTTGTCTTCAAACACACACATACACATGCAAAAACACACACATACTGACACCAAATTCGAACTGTGGTCATGTAGCAGAAAAGTTTGTTATACAGTCTTCAAGGGCAAGTAAAGATGCAGTTTTTTATGTATTACAGTTATAAAACTCTAATACAGGTAACGTAAATTAATATTGTAAAAGACTTTATTTTTTTCCAAATATAGCCATGAACATGTGAATAAAGCCAGAAAAAAAAGACGGTGTAACTGTAAAACTTGGTGGTGTTTGTTACTTCTGCAGAAAACTAGCCACCCCACGTTTTACCTGATGACTGCGGGGATAGGCTCCATCCCTCAGCGGCTTTGTAAGTATGGATGTGAAAAGAATGGCTTTTCTCTTTCATAGAGCGGTATGACTGTTTGTGCACAGTTGTTGCACCAGGCTGTTCTCTTACTTCACTTCAGTACCATTGCAATGTGTTCATTTGACAGGTACAAAAGCAAGATAAAAAGTTTTAGACTTTAGTTTCCAGTCTGCACATCCAAGTACTCAGATTATTCAGCTCCTAAAATATTTTTTACCTTATTGAGCAAAAGTAACTGTTAAATGTGTTCAAGCAATTTAGAAGCATATTACAATTTGAAAGAATTGTACAAGTTGACAAAGTCGTGGATTTATCCCTCAGTTCTTCCAAATTTACTTCCAAGTCGCCAGACTTTTTTCTTTTTATCATCTTTAAAGAGGTCTTGGGCCAACAGATCTGCAGCCTTTCAAATCCAGCCCTTGTACCGGACCAACTTTTATTTATTAATTAATTTGTAAGCCATTTAACACCTACATATGACTCATTTAAACATAAATGTGTTCTGTCTACACATAACAGACAAATTGGCAAAGAAAAATTTTTATTCTATCATTTGTTTTCTTTAGTCGAATCTACAAAATGCACAAATATCTACGAAAAATTTAGTATCTATTTGCAGGAAATCATATTGCTGTATTGGTGTGCAGTGTGTCCTTAAAAAGCTTGAGGAAACTGGACAAGTGGAGAACAAAAGAAAGAGTGGATCCGGCCCTCCTGTTGATTCAGCTACTGTTTGCTGAAGCCGCATCTGAAAACAGTCCCAGTGAAAATGTGGCTGCGAAGAAGCTATTCTTAAGGATGGGAAACAGTGAGTATGCCAAATTACACAAGAACTGGATGGAAAATCAGTGGTAACAGATGTTATACAGAGTGTCTACAGCGATCTATAAAACATGGTGGAAGCTCTGTCATGGAACAAAAGGCAGCCAACATCCAAGGAAGAGCTTTGGAATGTTCTTCAAGAAGCTTGGACCGCTATTCCTGAAAACTATTTAAAGAAAGTACAAAAAGCTTGCCTAAGAGGGCTCAGGCTGTGTTATATCACCTTGTTAGAATTGTCCAAACTCTATATTTTGCCTTTTATACTGTGTTTCCATCCATGTTTGTACATTTGAAATGTGTTCACCTCTTTACAATTTAAGGAATTAGGGGTTGATGAAGACTTTTGCACAGCACTTTAAATAAAAATTCAAACTGTACAGTTCTCACGAAGTAGACGATTGCCTCTACTCCAAGATTGAGTTGCTTTTATAGATAGCCTCAAGGAACTGTACTTGTTGGTTTCATTTTTCAGCCATGGATGTTAGCACTAAGTAGGAACCCCACTCCCACACTTGGGGAGTGTATTATATAATATAAAGCGCCTTGAGGCGACTGTTGTTGGGATCTGGCGCTATATAAATAAAATTGAACTGAATTGGGGCAGGTCTAGCTGAGGAAGATCGTCTACAAATTGGAAGTGATTCTGTGGCTCCGTCAGTCCATCAAAGTGTCCTTGGGTAAAATGCTGAACACCAAATTATTCCAGATTTGCTGTTGTTTTGTAAGGTAAAAAAATGGAACCAATTATCATAAACATACAGAATTTTTTAAAAATTGTATTATTTGACAGTGTGGGTCTGAGTATGCATGTATATAGCCCTACAGTAGACTAGGGGAGATCTATCCAGGGTATACTCTGTCTCCTGCCCTAAGACAGCTGAGATACTGTGGTCTATAGATAGTAGCCGTTAGAGTAACCAGAGGAGGACAAACGGCGGCACAAATCAGGACCAGTATCTGTTGTGTATCCAGCTAAGACAGGAATTCCTCTACAATCACTGGAAATTACACATGCCTGTGTGGGGTAAAAAACACTTAAAAACCAGGAGAAAGAAAAAGATAGACTGTGCATGAAATGAGTGAAAGGTCCTATTCATCTATCTCTCTGTCTAGACAAGCTATGGTGGCAAGGACTCTTTTGGTTTGAAGGGTCTCTTTATCAGTCCTCACAAATGTCAAACTATATTAAAAACACTCCCAGCAGCCTTGTGTACGTCTTTTCTGTGTTCCTGTGTGAGTTTCCTGTTGAGAAAATGTCATAACCACCTGCTTGTATAACAGTCTGTGGGCTGTCTTGCCTCTTAAGCAGTATCTCAGTGGCTTCTTTGGAGGTATCAGTCTATTCACACTTAGCGTATGCAACAGGGTGTGGTAGTGTAAAGGATATACCTTCTTTTTTTAACTGCCCTACATTCTCTCCGTCTGCACATGCACATGCACACACACAGACAGACACACCGACACACACACACACAATGCTGTCTTCATGTGAATAATGAGCAGAAAATCTTGTTTGATCTTTGACCCTTGAACTCTCGTCTCTATGCTGGCTCATAGCTCCTCTTCCCTTGAAGATTTGCGTGAGTGAGTGTGTGCCTAAGTGCTCGTTTCTCCCACAGCATCTGGAACATATTTCGACTTCACCACCGTTTATGGTAGAACCATCACCAGCAGGATGCATGGACATCTTCGGAACTCACGGCCCCCAGCTCTCTGCTTTTAAGAGCCACTGAAAGAGAGGCCCTGTTCAGGGAACAGCAGGCCAAACTGTGCCCCACACATGCATCCATTAACAGACTCGCTAGCTGGGGTCATGGCCTTATTTACCAACTTTTATGGACAGAAATGATATGGCGCTTGAAAGTACTCAGAGTCAGATGGAAAAAGTTTTGTCCTGGTAAAGTTAAGCTGCCTTTAAGGGTCATAATGCGTCCCTTCCAACTTACACATATCTTCATGCCTAGTTTATTAGGGATTACAGATTGTAATGTGACTACACAGTAGTCACTAGAAGAAAAGCTCAGATTTGCTAACAAGGGCTCACTATGCTACATAAATTCTTCAAGTAAATGGACATAAAATGAAACTAAATGCACACGGAAAAGCCGCAAAGCTTGTTTGTAGTCATGTCAAAGTACTTGTTAGAACGCAGTGAAGCACTTTTAAAGCACTTGTAAAGTGGTGTAAACATCATAAGTCTTTGGTAATTGTTGCCATGGGAAAATTAAAAAAGTACAGGGGAGGCTTGACATAGCGGAACAGGCTGGAGCGTAGACACACAGCCTCTAAATCAGTGTGTAGTTAAACAGTGAACGTCAAAGCTGGGTGATGTTTCATTTAATTACATGTAGTGTTGCTCACCGAGTGTTTCTGATTTATTCTGTTTAGCCTGTATTTGAGTCTTAAATTAGTTTTGCAGGTGCAGGGATTTTACACTGTAAAGTTTTTGGCTATTACCTTATTAAATACTGTATACTGTTAATATTATACTGTAGGATCTTGACATTCAAGCGAAACCGTATCAAAGCAGTCCCAACTTTAATTTGTTGCAATCAAGCCTACACTAATGTGCAAAAGTTCATTTCTTTATATTTTGGTAGGGAAAAAACATGCAAACATAAATGGGAAAATAGGAATAGTGTATATAAGGTAAAAAAAAAGAAAAAGTTTTTATAACGGGTTTGAAAGTCAGCACATGGTATGATCAGGTTAAATTATTCAACACAGCCTAAACTCAAGATTTCTTGTCATTTCTTTAAGTAGTCTTCAGGAATAGTTCCCCAGGCTTCTTTGAAGGACAGTTCAAAGCTCTTCTTTGGGGTCTTTACTGACTATTGATCTATTCTCTATCAACATGATCCCAAACTGCTTCAGTTATGTTGAGGTCCAGACTCTGGGGAAGACAGTCCATTAATAATAGCATTCCATTGTTTTTTGTTTTTTTTGTTTTTTTTAAATCAAGATACACTTTAACTACGCCATTATTGTATTATTATTGTATTGATCACTGACACGATTAAAAAAACCCTAAACATTGTCAATCTTTCCCTGAAATCCATCACTAAACCACGAAACAGGGGTTTTACATCACTGTCGCACATCTCTCCTGACGTCCTCCTGATATACTAAAGACAATTTGAACCTCAAATTTGGATTCATCGCTTCATCAGACCTGTTGCCACCGATTTTCGGTAAAGTTCTTGCAAGATTCAGCCAGCCTCACTAAAACTCAAACAAATTCACTAGACAATGAGAAAGTTTGGACTTAAGCATTGAGATGAGCAGCTAAGAAAAAGAGACCGCAAAATATTCAGTGAATAAAACTAAATAAAAATAAAATTCCACTCAACAAAAACAAGCACAAATACAGTAATATATTTTTTCCTATATGATTTAGACCATTTATGGACAGAAGAAGGTGTTATGAAATGCAGACAACTAACTTTATCAACATGAATTTGGGAAATAGCTCAAAATAAATTTGGTTTGTTTGTCTTCGAGTCCAAAAAGCAGCAAGCACTCAGAGTTACCAGGGTGTGCCTGTGGCTTTTTGTAACCCAAACAAATAGACCGCCCTGAGACAACACTACAGCAGTTGAATGAGTATTAGTATTGAGAGCAAAACACTCAGGTTTGAGGTCTTGCTTTGCTATTTTCAGTATTTTATGGACTTATTTCTTTATTTCTAGCTGTGTGATGAACTCAAGATAACCCTTGTGGCATTGAAGGGTTAAATGCAAAACTTTGACACGTCAACGAGACTGTTGGTTTGAATACTCTCCTTTTGCAGATTGGGCTTATTAAACTTTAACACTTCCAGGGAACAAGTGAGTCTTCCAGGGAAAGGCAGAAGGAGGATGCCGGGTTGCATCTGTGCTGGATTCAAAAGTTTACATGAAATTGAATCAACTAAAAAAGTTTTCTTTACTCTCAGTGACCTAGTGTCCTGCCCATTTCATCTTTATATTTGGGCAAGGCTTTAAAATTGACTTACAATCACGAGAACTCTTCTGTTCACATACCATAACGGGAATAAGAAGAGATGACAAAATGTGATGTAATGTGCTATATTATACTGCTATCTCTTAGCAGAAATAACATTTTGAAGTGGTTATTGGGGAGTTAGAAAACATGTTGCCTGTGAATGATGTGTCTGCCTTTCAAGCAGAACACATCATCCCTTATTTCTCCTCTGTTGACAACAAACATCTCAATCCATCCAGTAGCTTCTAAGCTCTGGTCTAAAATTGGTGGAGTAGCAGTTTGACACCGTCATCAGTAAGGCTTTGCTGCCAGCATGGCTACAAAGTTTGTTAACAACAGTTAGATGGCAACCTCCTAATTTATATGCAGTACTATGCAAAAGTCTTGAGCCATTCCTCATTTCTTTATACTGGGAAAAGGGTTTAGTGATTCATTGAAACATATTCTAACATATACAGCAGGAAAATACAGCATATAAGGCAACAACAGCATTTGTACAATTAATACAAACAAAACAAGCTTGTAGTTGCCACCTTTAATCTTAAACACAGCCTTAATTCTACTAAGCAAGCTGTCTTGTAATTTCTTTAAGTAGCATTCAGGAGTAGTTCTCCAGGATTCGTGGAGGACATGTCAAAGGTTTTCTTTGACTATTGGCTTCCTTTTGTTCCATGACAGAGAGACTCCATCATGTTTTACAGATGGTTATAGACACTCAATGGACTCGCACCTACTTATTTTCAGTCCAGTTCTTATATAATACCTTAACCTTTTCTCCCTATTCCCCCTTTTTTTTAAGAATAGCTTCTTGACAGCCACCCTTCCACTAAAACCATTTCTGATGAGTCTTAGGCAAACAACAGATTGCCTGAAGGGCCAGATGAATAGTAGTGTGCGGATCGATACTAAAATATATCGATTCCTCCGATATCATTTTTTTATGTTCTAAAATCGATTCTCATATTAAAATATCAATAATTTATTAATTTTGGCTAAATTTGTAGTTTATCATTAACAGGAACACAGTGGAAGTAAGCTATATCATTTGGATCGTCTAACTTGGGAGGAACTACTTCCTATTCCGCTTTTCATAGTCATATGCGAAATACGGCTGTACAAAGGTGTCGCAGCCCCTTGGCATGCGCACTTACAACAATGGCTGAGCATGAAAGGAGTCATGTGTGCACGTATTTTACCTCCACAAACAGCCAAGACGCGGTGTGCGATACATGTGGCAAGACAGTGAGGTGTTGTGGTAACGTCACAAGCTTATGTTGAGGCGAGACAGACGTCTTTCGCGAAGTCCTTTAGTCCTTTAGTCCTTTAATGCTGCAGGCAGGCAACTTTGTTCAAATAGCTCACAACTTCAGGTTTTATATTTCTACATGATAATTCTGCTTTATTAAGCAATAAGAACAAGTAGTCTGATGTCCTTTAATCATTATGAAGCTATAATTTGAATACAATAAAACATTAGGGTTTTGTACAAAGTATCGGTATCGGATCAGTATCGTCGATACCACCGTAAATTTTACTTGGTATTGGATTCGAAATTTCAAAAATCAGTGGTATCGCACATACAAGATGAATTTCCTTTTTTCCCTATTTCTTAAGAACATGTCTATCAGATATTACTTTCTTTTTAAGCCTGACACTTCTTCTTTTGTCCTCCAGCCTCCTCAAACTTTTTTTTAACGAGACCCTGCACACCATTGCAAGTGCAAATAATTCACAGTTTTTAGCAGGTAGTTTTTGGGAATCACCTGGCTGGTGCTAAAAAAAAAAAAAAGACTCAGATATGTTATTTTTGGCCCTTTTTGTTGATTGGAAACACATTTTGTATTTTTGTGAAAGGTAACAAAGTGCCCAAAGATTTTCTTTTGTCTAGGAACAGAACTGGTTCAATCTCTAAGTCGGGAACCTTGTTTTTGCTTGATTAGTTAATGGATTAGTATTCAGAGAAACGGTGGCTCCCTGGAAGCAAAAGAAAAAGAATGGAGAGGTGGCCCAAGATTTTTCCACAATACTTTAAAATGTAATTTCTGTGTTGACAGACTAGCAGACCAGTTTTTTTTAGCTGTCACCTGTAAATATTAACAGTGCGGCCTGGTCCCTGTGGTATTTAAACATCCAGATTTGGTTACTTAAAAGCATCCACCATAGCTGAGAAATCCCAATTTCATTCATTCCATATGTTCTTAGACTATAGAGCTAGGATACCGGGTTGGAATTTAAATAATATTATGGCTTCAGAGCCCGCTTAGATTCCAGGATTTTATAAAAAAAAAAAGTCCGTGCTATATGAGTCACAGGCTGATATGAAAGTATGACTCATTTTATTGAGGCTGCAAATATCATGTGTTTCTCAGAGACAGATGCTGCCGCTGGTTTTCACAGAAAAAGCCTCTGTTCTTTCGGCTCTGCAGCGTCAGTTTATCAAAATGGTGCTAACTGAGGAAATAGCTGGAGTGAGCAAAATGATAAAGATTACTCAGCCACTTTTGTGTTATTCCAAAATGTGAAAATGTGTTGTAATTGAGCCCGTACAGGACATGGCCTAAATACATCATTTTTCTGCTGAGAAATATTGTATTGCACAGTGTCAATGAGCCTGTGGAGTGTGACTGGTGGACTCGTTCAAAAGAGAAACCAACAAGGTTCCTAACTTCTGCTTTAACTTTAGTATAAACTCTCTTTGTTGTTGAACTAAATTAGAAGAGTGGTGCATAATGAACTAACCAGAGAAGCCGCAGCCTTTCAAACACTATTGTGTATATCGTGTGTATCGTTCATCGAGCATTGCAATGGCACTTTCACCGATTTCACTGCCACATCTGTGACGTGTCCTACTGGCAGACAACTGTGCATTTAGCAAGAGTAAGAGGCGATGAGCTCAACTCAATGCAGATTCATCAATGTACAATATCTAACATTTATTTCACTCACATTCCTGTTGAAGAAATGGCAAACCAACATTTGGAGTGTCTGGGATAAAGTGATTTTGAGCTGACTAACTGGAGTGTTCACTTAAGACTAGGGATGGGTATTGATAACAATTTCACGATTCCGATTCCATTTTCGATTATCTTTAATGATTCGATTCCTTATCGATTCTTTTATCGATTCTTATTTTTTTAAAAAGGAGAACACACAGGTCGATTAGCTTTGAACTTTGTTTTATATCTTATCTTTGAACAAGACAGAAATGTAGGAGTAGCATGACCTTACAAACCCAACAGTGAGATCTTAAGAGATCCACAGCCTACTGCTCCTCGATGGGGTGCCACGAGGACCCCAGAAAAAAACAAGTTGTAAATGTAAAATAATAATAAAATAAATATTCTTTTGTAGCAATAACAAAGTATAACATACATTATGGCAGTTACACAAGAATGTCCGGTAACATTTACACTCTCCTTTTTAAAAGTATATATGAGCTGGGCACTCAAAAATAAAACTATATCAGCCAGCAAAAACTACAATCAACTCAAGTCCAGTGGAACTGTGCACTGTGCAATTCTGCATCCATCAACTATGGAGAATTAAAAAGTCTTTTGCAGAAATATAAGCATATCTGCTTTTACAGGAAGGATATGTGATACTTTTCCCTGCCCTGTGAAAGGAGAAGCCACCCGTAG
>VUQR01000457.1:14672-28481 GCA_015108515.1 Hemichromis elongatus | reverse complement strand
CCCCCCCGGCCGGGGGGGGGGGGGGGGTGAGGGTTTTTTTTTTTTTTTGGGGGGGGGGGGGGGGGGGGTTTGGCAAATGTGACATATTCACACACATCCAGAGGATAGACAGCAATCTAGTTCCTGCATAATTTTAATTGAGCCGGATTCTGTTGAGGTGTTGCTTACAGGGCTAGAGAACTCGTATGCATTAATTCCCACAGAGGGATCACTCCAGTACATCTCACCGTGGTTTGATAAGGGTATGGAGCATCAATAAAGATATCTAAAAAAAAAAAAACACATGTCCTTAAATTTCTAGGATTAGAAAATTTTTGCTGTCAGTACTTAAGAAGAAAATGACACTAGGATGAGACAGAAAATAGTAAGCTTTTATAAACGTTTCTTGGTCTCGTTGCTTTATTTACTTATTGCTCTACTTCTGATGTAATTAAATCAGAGACTGCAGTATATACAAAAAGGAAGATGTACTTGTGGGTTTGGCTCGTAAACAACGTTATCTAAGCATCAGGATCAAAGTCTCTACAAGTGATAACATAGCTATTAAAGTCCAAGATGTTATCGTTTGAGCAAACAGAAGATAGTATTTCAAAAGTTGTAATGTAATGTTCATGAGGGAATCTGCCTGATCGTGAAAATGAAAATGCTAAAACACGATGAACTTAGTACAGTCAGTGACTTATGGGGCTATATTTGGCAGAGTAATGGTTTTCCTGTGACTTGGCTTTTTAGTACCGTCACGCAGTAGTTAAGTCATTGGAGAAAACTGCTGAAAAATATCACAGATATTTGGATTGGTTAAATATCTACAGAAAGTGGCAGCTGCCTTTCCCTCTCATCAATATGGTGGAGCATGTCCATAAAGGAAGACCTGCAAGTGCTAAAACACAGGTGTGAAAAAGAAGGAGCGAATTCTTTTAAGAGCAGAAATTTGGCACGGTGCAGTGGTGAGGCAGATGATTTCCTGGAATATTGCTTCGTTGTGTGGTCTCGTGGCCATCTCTGGTGTGTTGGATCTTAGTGTATTTAATATTTGGAGTATTTGGTTTATACTAAGTTTAGTTTATATACGCTGCCGGTCAAAAGTCTTAGAACACCATCATTTTTTAAAAATGGTACAGAGGTTAGTGATTAACTGTCCGAAGTTTAAAAAGAAAAGAAAAATAAGGTTGCCCAAAACTGAAAACAATGTACATTTCAGTTATCCAAAAAGGTCTTTTTCAGGGAACAAGAAATGGTTAACAATTTATAGCTGTTCTGCAGCAATGGAGGTTGATCGAGCCTGGAAAGTTACAGGTGTCCCAAATTGTCTTGATTACTTACAACTCCATCCGTCTCCATAAAAGTAGTGTTGGAACAGGCTGTGGTGTCATACCTTGTGTGAGTGTTATTTGAACAATATTGTACTGCAGAAAGTAGTGTGTTGCTATAAAAACGGTGAGAAAAAGGCAATTACCAATGGAAGAGAGACAGACCTTCGTAACATTTGAAAGTGTAGGTTTTTCCTACAGATAAATTGCAAAGAAAGTCCAGGTGTCAGTGAGTCGGTTTCCTTCACCATCAAAAGGCGCTCAGAAACTGGGGGGAAACGATTACAGGAAGCCCCAACAGAATCAGAAGACAGGTTTTTGAGAGTCGCCAGCTTGTTTGCTAGGCGGCTCACAGGACCACAGCTTCAAACACGCCTAACAGCAGTTGTAGTAAACACGTCTCAGTTTCAACTGTGATGAGAACACTTCATGCTGCAGGTTTTACAGGCCGATTTGCAGCACGAAAGCCATCAGCTTTCAGACATGGAGGAAGAAGCATGATGTTCTAGGGTTGCTGGATTCAGGGTCGGTGACTTGTACGGTGCGATAGAGTAAGAGACACACCCTGAACATAAACGGCTAACGCAGCATTCTGCGGCGCCATGGGGTACCCTCTGGAATCTGCCTAGTTGGTCAGGAATTCATTGTACAGCAGTTCAAAAAAATCCAAAACATAAGTGCAAGCTTATGCCAGGACCACCTTAGGAAACAAGAATAAGATGATAAGCTGGAAAACACAGAGTGGCCAGCACAGTCTCTCGCCTTAAACCCCATCGAGCTGGTTTGGGATGAACTGATGGAAGAGCGAAAGCAAAGCAAGTGCCAAACATTTAACATAAGGCATTGCTAACATTATAGCCTATGAAAATCGTGGATTTCACAACACTTATGCAAGCTGTCTCAAACAAAACGGTAATATAAGGTAGGGTAATGGGTGTTCATATTCAGGCTTTTAGGCGCTTTGCTAAATTGGAAGTATTCCTCCCTTAGTTCTCGAATTACAGTAACATTTTTTTACACATTGAATTTTGGGAAATCAATTGTCAGTTACACACATTGCCTTTCTTATCAGTCTATTAGGGTGGAGCCATTGCAACAGGTCTTCTACGTGTATTCCTATGTCTGGGCGTGTCTGCCTCCTTATTCTTCAGCATGCATCGATAGATTAAAACGCACGTGTGCTCACTACCTTGGTACCTACACCACATATGGAATTGGGGGCGGGGAAACAAAAAAGTCAAGTACCGGGGCATTTTCAGACTTTTCCTGTTTGAAAGCTGTTGTAAGTATCACTTCTGGTGACATCCCTAGACTGTATTTGGACGGCAAAAGAGGAACAACTGCAGTTATTTGTAAAGACTGGCAAGTTAAATTACCTCAATAGAATCAGCGTGACTATATAAAGAGTAACTGGGAAAATATGCGCTATTACAATCTGGCACCTAAAATAGGGGGTTATTAGAAACTGGCATTAAAACTCTAAAGACCAGTATTTACTTGTGTTTTTTTCTCCATGCACTTTTAGAGTCTCTGGCAAATTTTCTTGTCTTCGCAGGACCCTTTGAACACTTAGGCGTTTAAACATCAGATAGGTATGCTTGTGATCAACAGATTTGTTAGCCTGTTCAGAAATTTAGGTCTAATATAAAATTATTCCACTTGTCGAGATTCCAGTTTCAGATGCTGACAAAAATGTCTCGCTTCAAAAAGTTCCTGTTATCCACAACACCAGAGGTACATCTTGGCGGGGTGGGGGGCTGATAAGTAGACTCCCAGCAGCACAAACTGCAGGCTGACATCCATCAACAGTAGGTGATTGCACATTTTACGATGTGGAGGAAATCATAGTTAATGGTCCTAATAGTGCAGTGGATCCCACTTTTGGGCTAGGAAGTGAAGTATTCCACAGCTTTGGCTTTGTTTATCGTGTCCTCTACGTTTTACTGTATAGGTGCAAATATTTTAAAGTGATTGAATTAATATTGCAAAGGTTTATGTTGTTGTCTTCAGGTCTGTGCTAGCATGGTTGTAGAAAAGCAGTCTTCAGTGGAGATATCACACTAGCCAAAAAGCACGTGTGTATTTTCACTAATGATTCTACCAGACTGATGATGATCTGGTGTTTCTGTCACAGTATGTGACTTACCTCCCTACACAAGGAAGAACTTTCTAACTTGAAGGCACATTGGGGGGAAAAAGAAAAGAGTGTCAATATAAATGTTTGCTGTTGGGGAAATTCACGAGGCTGACATTGTTGGCAGGGTGGATTCTTCAATTTGGCTGCATGCTGTGTGGAAGCTTAGATGATTAACTCACTTTTGGCCAGGTTGTAGTCTTCCTTTCTTCTTAGTGGCGTGCTCCTTCATGTTCATGGTGAATGTATGAGATACTTGAATACCAAGTTTAGTACTTGGTAAGTGCAAGTTCTGGCTTATACTTAAGTGCTTTTAACACACACAAGTCACCACATCGAGAGGAAGATTTATAAGATGCCTGAGGAGACGTTTGAAGCACCATTTCCTTGAGTTTCATTAAGTAACGATACTTAGTAGTAATAGTAGCTACAGTAGTTGTATCACAAGTTGTGTTGGAGCGGTTTCTGAGAAAATTAAATCACACCTCACAGGCCTGTGGGGTGCTGCTGGGTATTTTTTAAAAAGAGACCGCATGAGAGTGATGCCTCAGCACAAAAATGAGCACGCTACACCTCCATAATAGCAAGAAAAGCTCACACTGAGGTATTAACTTGTATGAAAACAAAAATGGCACATAGACTTTTAGTGCATGAATCGATGCGTGTGTTAATGTGGCGCTTGCAAATGATCTTTATTGTTGGGCGCATCGGTGGATCATCGAGTGTTTGTTTGTGAATGCTCAAAGTTCTGCTCTATTCTGAGAAAAATCAGAGCGTAATGAAATGGGATATCACTTTTTTTTTTTTTCCTTTTTTTGAAAACGAGCCAGTAAAGCATAAAGTCCAAGGCCACATTTCTTTCCCAGCCCTCCCCTGCCCATACACACACACACACACACACACACACACACACACACGTTTGTATGCTTGCAGACAGTCTCACAGCGACTGTGCTTTTGCTCAGAGTTGTGCATAAAAAGAGAACGTGTGAGCTCGACTATAATGTTCAATTTAAGTCTTCCTTTTGTTCAGATTTTGCCGCCGCCCGTTTCGCGGTGCACGGTGTAGATGGGGTAATCTCAACTGGAATATGATTCATAAGCATTAAATAAGACTCGCTGCTAGCCAGGTTTCTCTCTTCCTTTTGCTTTGAACAGTTACTTTGAGAAGCAGAAGGCAGAGTGGCAGAAGGAGACGCATGAGCCTGCCATCCCAGAATCCCTTGCTGCAGCCGCCGCCGCAGCGCAGCAGCTTCAGGTGTCCAGGAAGCAAGATGCCCGTCAGACGGCCACCTTCAGACAGCAACCTCCACCTATGAAGGTATTAAAGGATGGATAGTTTTTGGTCTTACAATTTTATTTACATCCTATTTTTTTGTCAGTTAAGCTTAAGTGTTGGTAGGTCTTATAATGATGACAAAGCACTGTCAAATCTAACTGACATAAACTTCAGCTACTTATACACTGATCGCGCCTAATATTGAGTTGGTCCCGCTTTTGCTGCCAAAACAGCTTTGACCTGCAGAGGCATGGACTCCACTAGACAGTCCTGTAGGTTGAGAGGTGGAATCTCGATATATCTGACCTGTTTGTCCAGCGCGTTCCACAGATGCTCGACTTTAGAGGCCCAATCAACACCTCAAACTCATTGTTGTGCTTCTCAAACCACCCCTGCACTATTTCTGCTTTGTGGCAGGGCGCGTTAATGGTCTGCAACAGTGGTAGGTGGTACGGGTCAAAGTAGCATCTGAGGACCCAACCGAGCAGAACAATATCCAAAGCATTGCGCTGCTTCTGCTGGCTTGCTTTCTTCCCATAGGGCATCCTAGTGCCAGGTATTTCTTGGGTAAGTAACGCACACACCTGATTTATCAGACCAGGCCACCTTCCTCCGTTACTCCGTGGTCCAGTTCTGATGCCAATCATGGGTCTTTCGGTGGTGAACAGTGGTCAGCGTGGGCAGCCTGACTGGTCTGCAGCCCCGCACACAACAAACTGTGATGCTCTGTGTATTCTGACACCTTTCTGTCAGAACCAGTATGAACTTTTTCAGCAGTTTGAGCTATGGGACCTCGTCTGTTGGATCGGACTACACAAGCCAGCCTTGACTCCCCACGTGCATCAGTGATCCTTGGCTGTTCATGACCCTATCAGTGGTTCAACACTGTTCCTTCCTTGGACTTTTGATAGATACTGACCACTACAGACTGGGAACATCCCACAAGAGCTGCAGTTTTTCAAACTGCTCTGACCCAGTCGTTTAGCCATCAGTTTGGCCTTTTGTCAAACTCTCTCAAATCCTTACGCTTGCCCATTTTCCCTGCTTCTAACACCAGCTTTGAGGACAAAATGTTCTCTTGTTCCGTAATATATCCCACCCACTAACAGGTGTCATGATGAAGAGATAGTCGGTGTGATTCACCTGCCAGCGGTCAAACAGTTATGCCTGATCAGTGTATAAGTGAAGGCTAAGCTTTGTCAGATGCTGCTTAAACAAACCGCTTTGTGAGTGTAAACAGGTATTGCAAAATTTGCCAGGTTAAATTTAGAAACCAGCGACTATCATATGATGGCGTTTTAAAATGATGTATCTGTTTACATCCGCATAAATCAAATCACCAAGCTTATTTCTGTGCATTGCTCCTCTTTGCTATTGCTTATATCAGACTCTGGACTTTTGACATTTAAAGCTCTCGTCATATAGATAACCCTCTTATCTATTTAGCACCCTTTCATATTTCAGTTGTCTGTGTCTTTTGCACTCATTAGTAATCAGTGTAGTTGCATTTGAGATAAGTTTAACTTGGGACTTGCCCAGTTTTCATTGCTTGTGGCTATTTCTGCACAAGTTGATGAGTTTCACTCACGTCTTTCTTTAGCGGCGCTTAAGTCAGCAGACGCTAGCCGATGGATTATGTGGCTGCGTTCAACCTGTGGTGCTTCTTATCTGTACAACACAAGGAAGTTAAACGAAGTTCTCACACTAATCTCCTCCACCTTTCTCCAGGCTTGCCTGTCCTGCCACCAGCAGATTCATCGTAACGCTCCCATCTGTCCGTTATGTAAGGCTAAAAGCCGCTCCCGCAACCCAAAGAAGCCCAAGAGGAAGCCAGATGAGTAGATTCCCACCTTTGGCTTCAGAGGAGTATAAAGACAACCGGTCCAAGACAGACCTCAGATCAGCCGTGTACAATCGGCACGACTGGTCTGACAGGTCTGTGCTTCCAGTTTCAACACAGTCCCCACATTTTAACAGACTTAGTAACTTGCTCCTAACCTGTCAACATTGGATTGAGCATCTAGTAATGTTATTTTGTAGTTTTCGAGTGCTTTGGATGTGTTTATATGTAATGTACGACTTCTATGGTAGTTTATTAGCACCTGAACATTGTAATTGTAATAATGCAGAAAATTTGAACTTGTCTGAATAATGTTGCCCATGTTGCCATTTGTTATTGCCTTAGATATTTTGCTGTATTTTCTCATTTCTTTTGCAGTGCATGCCTGCTGCCACAGCTGTCTTTTGTGTATTTTTTTTGTGCCAAGATAAAAATCGAATAGGTTTAAAAGTGAAATACAACACAGTGTTGTGTTAATGTTTACAGTGTTTCAGTGACCACCAAAACTGGAGGGAGAAAAAAAAGGCCAGACTCATTTGCTTTGAATAGTGTTGTGTGTTTAATACAATGATAAGAAAATAAACTGCTGTTTTGTACTAACCCTGTTAGCGTGCACTTTTTTTTTTTTTTCCTCCACCACTATTACACTCAAAACAAAGGCTGGACATTTGTGTTATTTAGGGGTGTGAATGTAAACACAGCTGCTGCCAAGCAGTGCAAGTGGGTGGGTTTAGCCTGTGTTTGAAAATAAAGAGGCAGGAATATGTCCGACTGCACTTCCACCACTGTCCCTCGCTGCATTAATACCGTGGCTGTCATGTCTGCAGCTATCTGTCTGAAAAAGGACAGTGAGGTCTCCTAAATGAGTTCTTGTAGCGTTTTTGTCAGGGTAACCCCTCATTTCATCTGTTGCCAGGGCAACTCCACGTTCCTTAGCGGTTGCTAAGGCAACCCCAGGTTGCTGTGACCTGCATATCTTTGCCAAGTAGTTCCTCCCAGATCCAGAGAGGGGCATTGGAGGGCTTTGAGAGACTCAGTGCCAACTCCCCCTAAACTGTCCAATCCTATAAGAGAAAAAAAGCAATCGGATAACAGATGTGATCAGTTACTTTCACATAGATGTACGCTGGCGGGTTAACTTAAGATGATCACTCCTTAAAAGTCACTTACCCAAGCGTGTGTTTAGTCTGCCCTTCAGGGCTTGATCTGCAGTTGTGTCTTTTTCTTTCTGATAAAAGTTTTCAAGGCCAGAGACGCCTGTTCCCGCGCGCACGCGCTGCACACGGCGGGACCGTGCAGCTCCACCTCTGCAGCCTGTCAACAAATAAGAGCACATGAAGGCTGGAACAGCCGTAATGACATCCAAACAGGGCGAAACTGAGTCACACAAGGATGTTTCATAACCCGTCTCATCTCTTCCTTCAAGGTTTTGATTCTCAGCATCGTAACTAGTTGAAAGGGGACGTGTGGGACAGCGGGACCTTGACCCACATGTGGGGAGGCTGGGTCTGTGCTGCGTTCACGAACACAGAGGTTACTCCCTCTGTGCGCTGATGCAAATTGTCTCTCAGCTTCGGACCAGTTGCTCCCTCTGGCTCCTCCACGTTTGTGCTCGTGGAGGGTCTGGTCCTTGTTCCGGACACGAGTAATCATTGTTCTGCAGTAGTTTCTCAGCGCTTCCTCCTCTTCCATTATGTGCCAAGCACAGCACACAGACACAGCTTCACTGCTATCTGCTTAAATGTTAAAGTGGCATTCAGGAAACGGCATCCCGCAACGGACTAACCACAGCTACGTTTAGCTTATGACGCTAAATTAAGTGTTTGGTTTTTTGGGGTTTTTTTTTTTTTGAGAAATAACAGAGTATCGAAACCAACCGTTGTTGTTTAGCTAAGGCCTTATAAAACAACTGAAAACATGGCACACGGTTCATTAAGAAAATGGTTCCCACCGCGGCGTCACTCGCTTCTTTAGTTTTCACTCCAGCTGCACTTCCTGTCATCACTGCGCCACTACCGCCATCTGGTGGTCGACGTGGAATTCATACAGCTAGCGCATGGGCCCTGATAAAGCATATTTATTTTTTATTCTTTTTCCCCTTCAATTAAATCAAGAAAGTATTTCTAGATCTAATAAAACAACATTTTGTATGCTTATTAATAAGTTTATATATTGTATATAATATTCTATTTTATTCTATTGTATATGGTATTTTATTTTATTCTATTCCATTATGTACAATATCTTATTCTTCCTACTGCTGTAACAATACAAATTTCCCACCTGTGGGACTAATAAAGGTCATCTTATCTTATCTTATTTTATCTTATCTTATCTTTTTTTTTTTTTTAAATAGGACTGTTGTGTTTAACATTTGGTGCTGTTTTGTGTGCACTGTATACGTGGTGAAAATTATAAAAGTAGTACAGTCAAGTTTATTGACTCAGTGATTTTTTGATGCAATATGTCACAGCAGAGAATGTGACGTGGAGGACTAAATAGAATTTCCAGTAACCACATTGCTTTCATGGTCTGCATAGTTCTCTCTCACTGATGTTATTAGTTCGGCTGTGGTAAAAAAGAAAAAGCCCACTGTATTTCTTATTGCATTTTTATTATAGCTTACATATTGCGCCATTTTTTTTAGTCCCTGTTGTTGAAGTTTGCATTAAAAGCCAACCCTCCATGTCTGTGTATAATTGCGCTTTGTGCTCAAATAAATTAAAACTTCTTCGGGGTGTTTATACAATGCCAGGAATCTGGTGTCTTGTGCCATCTGCTGAAAGAGTGCTGCATGTCAGTCTCCCTTCTGAACGCGGGACAGCATGTAGACATGGGTGGGTTTGGCAGGGGAACAGCTGACTGGCTTCCTCTCTGAAGACCCTGACAGTCACACAGCTGACACTCACCAAAGTGACTCAGTGTGTACTGGGCAGAGTGGGGTGTAACAGGACACATGCAGCACAATGCAACATGCAACTGCTCTTCTTAGAAAAGACTGGGAAATATAGAAGTGCAGCGCCTTCCAGCTTAACATGCCACACACGCTGACCTGTGGCAAAGAGACAGCAATGTCCCAGGGATAAGTCACACCGCGCAATCACCAAGTGTCACAGCTCTATCACCTTTCTAATTATAAACCTGAGTCTCAAGTCTCCAAGAATGGAAGTTTAGCCAGGCCCATCTGTGGCCTAAAATTAGCCCCCAAACACCCCCACCCCACCCCAGAAAGGAGCTCTGGCACCTTTGTCAGTTTAAGCACACACATACACACATGGACACACACATACAGAGCATACTGCACTTTTCTTAACTCGTTGCACTAGTGGAAGCATCGGACATTCCTTGAGGACCTTTACTTCACGTGACTTGTGTTTTATTGGAGCTCTGAAAGGCATCAACAAGCAACAAGGTGAGGTAGGTGTCCTCCCAACGTAAATCCCACGCAGCTGCAGTTGGCACAAACTGATTTAGCTCGTGGTCGCAGTGTATGCGTTATTCTTTCATGTTTGTGCTATTGTGATGTTAAAAAAAAATCAGCCTCAACAAAAATAACCCGAATGACAAGAGTCTGCCAACTGTGTGTTATGGTTCTGTGCTGTTGCAGATGAAAGGGTTTTGACTTGAACTAGCCTGGAGATGGTTCTGGGCCGAGCTGCCAACATGAGTTTGATGGACATTTCTAAGATCTTCTCCCTGCTCCAGCCCAAGGAGGAGGATGAGGACGGCGAGCAGAGTCAGGCTCTGAACAATGCCGTGAGCAGCGACGATGTAGCTCTGCTCTCCGAGCTTCTGTCTCAGGAGGATTACAGAAAGTCTATCAATGCTCGAAGCGGGTGGGGGGTCCCCGTAACCCCCTTGCGCACTGCCGCGGCCCTGGGACACCTGAGGTGCCTGGAGCTGCTTCTGGAGCATGATGCAGAGGTGAGACTTTGTGGAAAGGTTGATGAGATGTTGAGGGTGTAACAAGGTGTCTTAATTTTTTTTTATTAACAAAAATGACATATTGGACTCGGGCATCATGGATTTCATTTAAAAGCTCCCAAAACTTTCTTTTTATTTATTCAAACGGAAGAGATGAGACGTGACAATACAATATATATTGCATCCTTCAATTTTACAATTCGGGCATTAAAGCTGGAGTAATGATTTTTAAAATTTGAACAATAGATCAAATGTTTAAGTGCAGTATGGAAGCCGTTACTAGCAGTCCAACTCGTAGCTCGTCTCAGCTCTATGGAGCATCTATTAGCTGCTTGTTTGGGTTTCTCTTTGTCTTCCAGTGCATTCAGTGCACGAGCCAGCAGATGTCTATCAACAGATTTGCAGAACGAACTGATTATCTTCATTAAAAGCCTAATCGGTAGCCTTGTGGGGGTTAGATTTCCCACAGCAGCAGAGCAGAGTCAACATTGTCAGTTCAGCATTTAACTTACAGTGAGCTACAGACGTCACACTGAACTGAAGGTGACAGCTTGTGGTGGATGATAAGGCGTGCAAACGATACCTTCACTTTGAAGGGCGCTAAACTGTGATCTAGTCACTTACATGCATATAGGACGGTATTTGATACTTACACTAAATCAGTGGCGTACTTCTTGGATCAACAAACTTTGTTTCAACTTTTATAAAAGCCTGTTGGTTTCTTATGTCTGAATCCAGGTTGACAGCTTGGATGTGAAGGCCCAGACGCCTCTGTTCACAGCTGTCAGTGGGAAACATCTGGACTGTGTAGTTGCACTGCTGAATGCTGGAGCAGATCCCAATGGCAGCCAGTACAATAACTGCTCCCCCGTGCTGACCGCTGCCCGGGAGGGTGACGTCGACATACTCAGAGAGCTGCTTCGGTTTGGAGCCGAGGTAGATGTGAAGCCCAAAGTCCCCGAATGGGCTTCCAATGCCACAGCGTGCAGAGGGCCCCTCTACATCTCAGCTGTTTACGGACACCTGGACTGCTTTAAACTGCTCCTTCTTCACGGTGCCAACCCCAACTACAACTGCACGGATGAGAAAATGCTGGCCAGGATTAAACAGCCGAAGACAGTTTTGGAGGTGTGTCTGCGCTACGGCTGTGGGGTGGAGTACATTCAGCTTCTTATAGACTTTGGCGCAGACGTCTATCTGCCGACACTCATCATTGACAAAACCACTAAGCAGAATGAAGCTCTGCTTCTGCTCCTCAAGGAAAGAGGTGAGAGTGTACAAGTGTAAAAATGTAGGATACTAACAGGGACTAGAAAGAGAGACCACATTTCCTCGAAAATGGCTTCCTGTTAAATTCAGAATTTCATTTAAAATCCTTCTCTCACATAGAAGATCTCGAATGATAAGGCCCTACGATGTGTTAAACACCGTGTATTATCATATTAGAGCTTTGCTTTCACACTGCAGCCTTACTTATTGTTCTTAGAGTTTCTGAAAGTAGAATGGGAGACAGAGCCTTCAGACCCCTCTCCTCTGGAACCAGCTCCCACTTTGCTTTCAGGAGACAAACATCCTCTCTGCTTTTAAGATTAGACTCAAAACTAACCTTTTAAAAAAAACAAAAACGTAAAGGTTATAGTAATAGTTGGATCAGGTGACCTCGAACCATCACTTAGTTACACTAGAATAGGCTCGGGCTGCTGGGGGACATCCCATGATGCATTGAGGATTTTTTCTTCTTACTCACCTCTCTGCTACTTTACACGTGTTTATATAACGCTGCTTCATGCCATTTAATTTCATATTCTCTCGTCTTTCTTTTTTTACCGCAACCAGTCATGGCAGAAGTGCTGCCCTCCCTGAGGCTGGTTCTGCTGGAGGTTTCTTCCTGTTCAAAGGAAGTTTTTCCTTCCTACAGTTACCATGCGCTCGCTTATAGGGGATCATGTGATGGTTGGGGTTCTCCATTTAATACTCTGTGGGGTCTGTACCTAATTTGTCTTAAGGTGCCTATTCTTATGAGTTGGTGCTATATGGACTAAGCTGATTTCATTGCCTCAGCATACAAATGTTGTTTTCTGTTTCTTTAACAGTTTGCCCCAAATCTCTGATGTCACAGGCTCGACTGGCAATCAGAGGATATCTCCCTTTTGCGAACAAGGAGGCTGTAATTGACAGCATGGACATTCCCCTCATCCTGAGAAATTACTTGAAGCATGAAACCTCAGACGTCATATGATGCTTTTCTTCTTCTTTTTTTATACATTTTTTAAAAAGTTTTACCAGAACAAGCTAAAAGACTGTTTTACATCCGATATGTTTATAGCTGCGAAGTCAGATCATTTTCTTTAATGTCTATGAAGCTTTCAGAAGCAAAAGGCGGAGGGCTCCATGTTGGAAAATGCGCTCAGTCTCTTGGAAGTGTAACAACATCGTTGGCCACTAGAGACCACAGTAACACTGTACATTGTGGCTGTCCAAATCTGAGGCTCGTCACGGGCTTTTATTGTTTCGATATTACCTCACTACATCAACTCCTTTTTTTCCGGGTAACATTACACAGACACATGTAGTCACCTTACTTATTTAGACATCCACACACACTTATACACACATGGTCACACGCTGTCTGCACACAACAGGATGTCTTAGATCTTGCCTGAAAAACATTCTTGCGTCTTTGGACTTCAAAACACCAGGAAGCAGAATGAAAAGCCTCCACTTCAGTGCCTCCAGCTCGGAGAATATATTTGCATAAAGCTCATTACTTATTGATTACAGCATAATTATTTTCAAGATACAATTTTAGTATTTGGAAGTTTGTTGATTTTTTAAAAATGTTTTTTTTTTTGTGTTTGTGTGTGATTTGTGATTACATTTTGATATTATTTATCTTACATAATATATCCTGGAGTTAATGTGTCAGCTGTTAGGAATGGGCCCTACAAACAAACAGGAGATGATGTCACACGACAGGAAGGCCAGCACAATGCTCTCACTCACAGACTGATGCCTCGAACCCTCCCCCCCGCAGTTCTGTAGTTTTATTTTCAACAAAAAGTACAGCTATATCAGATATGGATTGATTTTTTTTTTACAGCAAAGTACAACATATTCCCAGTGCTTCTGATTACATCAAAACATATAATGTACATACAGTTGACGTTTCCACTCTCCCATTCACAGTTTCTGGATTGAATAGGCATTATTTTTCAGGTTTTTCATCTCTACAACAAATAATCAAACTCAAAAGCCAGCAGGAAAGAAAATGACAAATGTTTGCATATGATGACAAAGGATATGGAGTCTGTGAGTACATTTTT
>VUQR01000457.1:0-10102 GCA_015108515.1 Hemichromis elongatus | reverse complement strand
CACTGAGGGGGTCCTGGGGGGGCGGGTATGAAGGGGGCGTGCACCTGTTTACACCTGGGAAGGCAGGCGCCAAAAAAAAAGCAAGAAGGTGTTGTGGGGGAGGGAGAGGGAACAAGGAGGCAGTGCAGGGCACAAAGCAAAAGAGAAGGAAAATAATAAAGAAGGAGGGAGGCAGATAGCAAGAGGAAACGTTATCAGTACTGCATCTGGAACAGGCACAACAATACAACATCAAGTCATGCTTCCACAAAAAACAGGCACATAGACACACAAAATGGGCCTTCACTGTTAACATTCCTGCATATTAATCCCGAAAATATGATGAATATATGATGAAAGCTGAATTGGGAGATTCAGCTCTAGCAATGACACAAGGGAGACTAAGGATGCTATTCAATCAAACTCCGTGGCGGGCAAACAAGAGAAGCAGCAGATTACAACTGATACGCCGATGAAATCGGCCATTTGGACAAAGGGGCGCTGTTCCACCATGTTTGTTAACAGCACGTTTGTTTGAATAGCACCCTCGACACTTGAGAACACAAGAGTGGCGAAAATAGAGCCAACAGAAAGCTGTTAATATGCATTTAACTACAGTCTACAATGTCATTGAGCTACAGTCTACAAGCATCACAACTATGCTACTGTCATCATTAAATACAATCAATATTTGGAGATGAAATATTCAAAAGTTGCCATGGCATCTTAGGAAAAGGATATGAGAAGATGAGAAACAGTGCCTTTTGTTTTTGGCCAGACACTGTTTTAGCAGTTAGAAGGGTTCGATCTCTTTGTGTTAGTGGAACCTGTTTATCTGTTTATAGACCGCATAATGCTTGTAAACAGATTAGACAGTGACCGCATGCTCCAATGCCAACGTTAGACACAACACCTCCCAATACTGCTTAGCAGTTGCCATGGCATCTTATTGTGCTAGCTCTAAGGAGAACTCTAATGCATATACCTTTATCATTTTCAAACCATGTCCATACAACATGGCCCTCTTTCTCAAGATGAAATCTATAAATGAATCTGAAATTCAAGAGAGTACTTCACCTTGTGCCAGCCAATGTACACATACAGCACTTAGAAACAGACAACATTTACTTCTGACAGACATCTACTGGGTTCCTAATGTCAGAGAGAACATTCCAGCAGTGGTCATTAGTTCATTAATACCTTAATGGATGGTCATGCTTATTGTGAAACTGGCAAGAACATCAGTAATGGTAAATGTACAAACATCTAGCCTAGCACTAAAATGGCTAAATAGTAAAGGATGATACCGGCAGTTTGGACATGTGGGTGCTCTGTCGCGGGAATTAGCACTCTGAATAACTCGTTCGACGTCTTCCTTCTTTTACTGAGATAAGTGGCGAGTGTATGTCTCTGTTGTATTTTTTGATACCACACATGTGTCATAGATTTTTAATGTCACATATGTAGCATTAAAACAGAACACCTTCAATCTCTAAATTAGAAGAAAAGGATTTGTGGAGCATGTTACGAGATATCACATCGTTCGGTGTTAACCAAAACAGCTTATTTTTTTTGTTTCTAGTTGCCAATGGAAATAAAAGCGCCAACAACCACTCTCATGGTCAATTCCCACTGGATGCAGCGTTTGTCTTATATAGATTCAGGCAAATAAGAAATCAATCCCATGAGACAGACAATAGTGTCTGATCATTAAAATCAAGGATTTTCACTGTTTGCATTTCAACAATCATCTGATTTCAAAATGCACTGCTAACTATCAAAACATGTACTTTTAGAAAGAGGAGATTCATGCGTTTCACATGGTTGTCAGTGGGAACTGTAACAACAGCAGACATGCTAGTATGTAAAGTATATGATGAGCTTAACTAATGTACAGACATATGTTGTGCGTCCGGGGAACAGCACAACTTTAAATTAAGCAATGTATTTTAAAATTAACTGCAAGCTTCTATGTCCATTCTTTAAAAAAAGAATTCTGATGATTCTTCTCATATTTTTGTATCGATCCGATACCAAGTAAATACGGGCCAGTATCGCCGATACCGATACTTTTCGATAAATAACATGGATGCGTTATTGAATTGCTAATTCTTAATTAATTTTAATGACCTTAAGTGTTTTTGGTGATGTTTCCTTTTTATTATTAAGTAGTTAAAACCCAGGACATAACTAGGACAAAGTTTATAATTAGAAAGAGTTATATAGATAGAAATAGAAAATGCTTATAGAAAATTAATATTATGAATTTTTTTTAGAAAAATCTTAAATACAAAACAAACTGCTGAGAAACTATAATACAAAAATTACAATTAAATTCTCAAAAACAAAAACAACAACTGGTGAAAATATAAATAATATATAAACAACTTAACAACCCCCAAAGCATCTAAGTCACATCACGTGACGGCTCAACATCTAAACACAAGAGGGAGGAGGGGGAGTAAAGTGTGCCTGCTCTGTGCTGACACAGGAGCGGCGAGCCCTACGACCTGGCTGTTTCGCCTTTGCCGAAACCACAGCATCGCAAACAAGAGCGGAACTTAAAGTAAAGAATCGATCTCACCAGGCCAGTATCGATCCGATACCGACTTGGTATCGATACAATCGATATTTGGATCGATACGCCTATCACTACTTCTCATTACATTTTGTATAAGTCTGAATAGCCTCCAGGATTAGTAGAGAATTTCTACTATTTGAATGCTACACTCTGTAGGCTTTGCACATTTAACCTATTGTATAATCTCTTGGTCACTTGCAGCATCTACAGCAATCACGTCCCCCTATGATCATATATAACAGGGTAGTTAAAATTGTGGCTAGGAAGTAGGGAAGCTCGCCCTATTAGACAAAAGAAATTAAATAAGCTAAGTTTTGATCATTTTATTACATTTGCTAATAATAATTTTACTTATGCATAATGCTTACGTAATCAGGCTGCCTTCATAGTTCCAGTGTGAGCTTTGGGATCAGCAAAATGTAAAGCATCTAGTAGGATTGATGAGGCGCTGTTATATACACTATATTGCCAAAAGTATTCACTCACCCATCCAGATTATTGAACTGAGATGTTCCAATTATTTCCATGGTCACAGGTGTATAAAATCCAGCACCTATGCATGCAGTCTGCTTCTGCAAACATTTGTGAAAGAATGGGTCGCTCTCAGGAGCTCAGTGAATTCCAGCGTAGTACCGTGATAGGATGCCACCTGTGCAACAGGTCCAATCGTGAAATTTCCCCACTACTAAATATTCCACGAGCAGGGTCGGTGGACGTTGATGTGCAGAGTGTGCAGAAGTCGCCAACTTTCTGCAATCAATCACTACAGACCTCTAAAGATCATGTAGCCTTCAGATCAAGATGAGTACGTATTTTCATGGTCGAGCAGTTGATGCGTTAGATGCAGTGTTGTGAAGCACACCACCACTGGACTCTAGAGCATTCAACCCATTCTCTGGAGTGACAAATCACGCTCGGGTCTGGCAATCCGATGGACGAGTCTGGGTTTGGCAGTTGCCAGGAGAACGTTGCATGTCTGACTGCATTGTACCATCTATAAAGTTTGGTGGACGTGGGATTGTGGTGTGGGCTTGTTTTTCAGGAGTTGGGCTTGAACACTTAGGAACTGCAGTCCATAAAGACCATAAAAGTCCATAAAGACCATAAAAGTCCATAAAGACATGGATGAGTGAGTTTGGTGTGGAAGAACTTGACTGGCCTGCACAGAGTCCCGATCTCAACTTGACAGAACATCTTTGGGATGAATCAGACTGGAGGCCTTTTGTCCAACCTCACAAATGAGCTTCTGGAAAAATTGTCAAAAATTCCTATAAACACTCCTAAACCTTGTGAAAAGCCCTCCCAGCTGTTACAGCTGCTAACATTGGACTGGCATTAAACTCCACGGATTAAGAATGGGATGTCATTCAAGTTTATATGCATGTGAAGGCAGACGAGTGAATACTTATGCAACATAGTCTATAGCCTCAATTATTAAAAAACAGGTTTCAAGATGTGGAATTTGGAAGGGGACTCAAACTGGATCCGGATTAGGATCACTTTTCCTTCAAAGAGGGATCAATCCAGCCATCCTGAATAATCGGATCCTGTCATATGGCACTTCACTGTACTACAGTGTGTTCTTTGTTATGTTACGAGTCCTGAAGTTCTTATATTCTATATTTGGCATTGCAAATTAACTTATCAGCTCATGCTGTGCTGCGCGACATGGTTCATGCTACGTACTTCCTACTGGAATAAACAAATAAATAAAATTAATTTTAACACAGAGTAGTAGTTGGCTCACAAACCAAGCAGTTTGTTTAAATCTGAAACAGAGTGTTGAGTATTTCACCATTAGAATCACAAGCCATAAAACGTTTTTCATCACCTTCTTTGAAACATGTGCAGTGGGAAGTGGCCTGTCCTCAGTAAGAGAAGAAAAAAAATCAAGCTCTGTGCGATGTTTTAAATCATTTTCAAGGCAAGCGTGACACAGGACCCACATGTCATGAACGCCAACATCCTCCTTTAAACTCAATACTTCATGCAAACAGCCCTCTGTCTTTTCATTGATGCTTAACAGCTGCTTTACAACTCATCTTCAACGTCGTCTCATGTGTGGGCTGACAGACATTTAACTTAAAAGGAGATACATCTGAAGTAATATAGCGAGAAGGCGTGAACTTTCGTGACTTTTCTAGCTTATTTAGACTTACAAGGCTAGCCTCGGTCCACCCAGAAACAAAGTATGTGTCAAAAAGAGGTGTGGAAAGCAAAAAAAACAGAGCAGGTAAAGGGAAGAGTAAACAGCGATGAGAAGACAGAGCACACCAGCGAAGACAAAAAAAAAAAGGGAAATCACCTGATATCTTCTTGTTGCCTCACCTTTCTGTTTGGTCACTTTTCTCACTGTCATGGCTGCCTGTCGCTTCTGGTATTCAGAGATCTCAAAACCTAAAAGACAACAGCGTTATGTGTTGGAGAGAAGTTTCACACAAGATCTTTGGATTAAAAAAGTTTTTTTTCCCCCTGTATTTCCAAATACAGCAAAATGTATTTATTCTGAAGTTCACTGAGCTCCTCGGAGCTATTTTTTTACTGTATGTGGAAACTAAACGAAGCATCGTTCAGTTCTAGCCTTTTGAAAAAGAGTCACAGCAATGAACAAAATCCCGTCCCGTCTGAAAAACGCTTTGTAGTTTGTCACCTTCTGCTACATTTTGAGCACAGCTCAGCCAGTCGGAGAAAAAGCCCAATTATCACTTTTATCGTTATCTACAAACCTCATAGATAAAAAAAAAAAACAGTTACATCACCCTGTAGACAGCAATGCCCCCTTTAACCATCACGAGAGGCTCATGCTTGTCACAAGAAAACAGCACTGATGTCTGCGTCTGCTGATCTGTAACGTTAGCTGCAACCACGCTCCTTTTGGTTGGAAAGAAAACAGGTCGCAGGCCAAACTGCTGACAGCGAGCTTTGCTGACACTGTGGCGCATGCAGATCATGATTTCCAGAAAGAGGCGCTCCTGCGATGTTTTTTTTTTTAAAAAAAAGGTTTTGTAATGCTTTGATAACCTGCATCTCCATCCAGTTCAAGAGAACGCAGACAGTTTTAAAACTTGTATTTCTAAAACAACTTGCACTAAAACGAACTAAATGGATAAACGGCCGAGGAAGAAAAAAAATGTAACTTTTGGGAGAACTGTCTCACAGTAAATCCCAAATGTAGTCTTTAAATGATTATTTAATCTATTAAAGGAAAAAAAAACAACTATCCAAAACCTACCTGGCCCTGTGGGAAAAAGTTGTTGCCCCTAAATCTAATAACTGGCTGTGTGACCCTTGGCAGCAAGAACTGTAATCACCTGCTTGCAATAACCGGTCTTTTACATCACTGTGGAGGAATTTTGGCCCATTCTTCTTTGCAGAATTGTATTTATTCAGCCACAGTGGAGGGTTTTCAAGCATGTATGACCTGATTAAGGTCATGCCAAAGCATCTCAATCAGATTGAAGTGATTGTGCCACTCCACAACCTTAATTTTGTGTTTTTGAGCCATTCAGAAGTAGACATGCTTGTGTATTTTTGGATCATTGTCCTGGTGCATAGCTTAAGTGCTCTTGAGCTTCAGGGTATGAACTGATGGCCAGACATTCTCCTTCAGGATTTTCTGGTAGAGAGACGAATTCACGGTTCCATCAATTACAGCAAGTCATCCAGGTCCCGAAGCAGCAAGGCAGCTCCAGACCATCAAACTACCACCACCATGTTTGACTGCTGGTACAATCTCCTTGTTAGTTCCATGCCAGATGCAATGGGGCTCAAACCTTCCAAAAAGTTCAGCTTTTGAAGAATTTTCCTAGTTTTACGGCTCATCAGGATAGTTTCTGGCAAATGTAACAGAAGATTTTGGGATCTTTTTGCCCAGCAGCGGTTTTCACCTTGGAACTCGCCTATCAAAAAAATTTCGCCCAGCCTCTTTTTTATTGTTGAATCACGAACGCTGACCTTCACTGAGATGAGTGAGGCCTGCAGTTCTTGTTGATGTTGTCCTGGATGCGCCATTAATGCCTTCTTGAAGTAATTTGGCAGGCCAGTCACTCCTGGGCAGGTTCACCACTGTCACCGCGTTCTGAATAACGGCTCTCAGCATGGTTCGCTGGAGTCCCAAAGCCTTAGAAATGGCTTTGTAATTACTTTTTCACACAGAGCTATGTATACTGGCATAGCTTTGATCCCTTAATGAATTAAATCACCATTTAAAATCTTTTGGATTTACTCAGGTTTTCTTGGTCTAACATTAAAATGTCTTTGACGATCTGATCTATGTAATTGTGATAAATATACAAAAAATGTTCCAGCATTTTACGAACACAACTAATAGTTTTCAAACGGGGAGGTGCAGAGAGGTGTGTGACTAACCGATTTTCTCATCCTCCTGCACCATCTTCCTCTCCTCGGCGAAGGCCCTGAGCCAGCGGATCTTCTCCTCTGGCTTCTTGGCCAGGAAGATGTGGATCTCCTCACTGTCTTTGTTGCACAATTTAAAGGCATTCTTCACACTAACGTTGAAGTCTTCGTCACGCCCATCTATAGTGTCCCGCACCTCGTAGCGATCCATGTCAATGCGGCCCTTATAGTACAGGATGTCCCGGCGTATCAGATCCTGGTGAAGAGCAGATAGATTTTTGTCATTGTGTGTTTGCTGCATTTTAGAGGTGCCAACAAACACGGTATCTTGAGAGTCTGCCTTATGTAACACCATTCACTCACACGCAGCAGAAAACAGCCCTACTTTTCAGTTCTTTGCCTAATATCACAAAAAGGAACCGTGGCACTAGATTATCAGAAACACCACTAAAACCCAAGAATAACTGAAAAATGACACAGCCATGAATCGGATCCTTGTGTAGCACGGGTCTCAAACTCACTTAACGTCACTGGGGAACATCCGGCGCAATTTCATATTGAATGGGCCACATCAGTGAAGGTACCTAATATGCCTAATAACTTAAAAACATTTCCATTTACTTTGCACACAAAGAGTTCAACTACAAATTTAATTCCTGAGCTGTCTTAAGATGAAAAAAGCACAATTTTAGCAGCATCTCTCAGTTTTTTCATATTAAAAAGAAAAGCGGTTTCATGAAATCAGAAACCTTTCTGCACAGCTCATTAGGTTTACACTGTAAAGGAAAAAAAGAAATAAAAGAACCTTATCCTGAAATTTAAAAAAGGAAATCTTATGTGAGTTTCATAGAAATTTTCACTATTTAAAATAAATTTTTTTAGTTTTACATGTTAAAAAATATGACAAAGGCTCTTTTGGTGTATGTCGGGTCATGGAATATGTCATTTTTAGTCCTGAAATTTTACCTTTTCACCTATCAGAGTAAAACTCAACAGGATTTTTGAGTAACTGAGGCCAACACACCAACAGCTACAAAACGCACACTGTAAAAAACACAAACACCACTGATGACTGACTAGCGCCCGACACTGACGCTGCTCTGCATTTCAGCTCTCCACGAGTACACGCTGCAACAATAACCGTAACCCTTCTGACTTTTATCATTTGCAGGAACAAGATGGCCACGTGAAACAATCTTCGCTGCGACCCCTCCCTCAGGAGGAAATGAACATCCCGTTACGCTGCGAGGTCGA
This sequence comes from Hemichromis elongatus, assembly GCA_015108515.1. Taxonomy (NCBI): domain Eukaryota; kingdom Metazoa; phylum Chordata; class Actinopteri; order Cichliformes; family Cichlidae; genus Hemichromis; species Hemichromis elongatus. The sequence continues at coordinate 1,932 of VUQR01000457.1, read as the reverse complement.
CGAAGGTACAAAGAAAGGATCGGGCGTCTTTTAATAAGCATGCACGGGCAAATGTGCATCTTTGTGCTGATAAGGAAGAGATGAGAGGAAAAGAAGGCAGGCAACATGTAATGTGCTCCTCACGCGTCCTGGGGGCTCTTAGGAATCAACGCATATGTAGTACTGAGGATGCTGGATAAGCAAGAATAAAAACAAAGACTCTAAATTTATAATTTAGAGTGACTTGGAGCAGATTTTTGTTAGTGGACCAGAACAGCAGGCACACAGAGAGGTCTGAGGACATACCTGAGTTCATTTCTGGTGCCAGAGATGTTGAAATGTGACAAGTCAGGGGCGGGTGTGTGTGTGTGTGTGGAAAGACAATACAACTCCAAGTCTTTGTTTTTTTGTTCTGTGTAGTGATAAAACTATTGTTCCTCTGTTTCCTTGCGTGTGTGTTCATGATGCAGTTTTTCAGCCTCTGTGTGTGTTTGTGTCTAAGTGTCTGCCTGCATTTGTGTCTGTATCTCTGTGCATGTATTGAGTCTATCCAGGCGTGAACATTCGTCTGACAGGAGAGCACAGCCTTGGTGCATTAGAGCCTAAACTACCAAAGCTCCATTTTGTGAAAGGCACTGAGGATTTGAACGCATCTTCAGCGAGGGCTGGTGCGTCTCATGCAGCGTTATGTAATCTGTTTTCAGCTCTTGACTCAGGTTGTAAGAATTCACATTGTCTTCAAGCGTCTCTGTCACCAGCCATGTGATCTCGCAACTTTCAAGAACACAAGCGGAGGCTACATTTTAGCTTCTAAGCATGTTTTTACTCAATAAAGACTTTAAATAACAGGAGGATGTTGAAGAGAGACACAGCCTTACCTTCTTACAGAGGACCAGCTGGTGATCAAAGAGGAAGAAGACTCGCTGCTGGCTGCGTCCATACGGCTGATAGATCCATGACAACTCCCCAGTGTAGATGAGCTCTGAGCTCCTGTCCAATATATCATCCCCCTAGACACAACAGTTAAAGAGTTAACGAATGAAAAGGAAACTCCTGCTACAGCAAAAATTCATTTACTCATCACTGTTAGTCGCACTCAGCCTGTGGAAACAGTTACATAATATATTTTGTCATGTGGTTCAGAAGGATCTCAAAGAAGTCTTGGAAATTAAATCTGATAATGTCATAATCACGTCATCAGGGATAAATCGGAAATCTGTTTTTTTACAGGCTGTAACATCGAAATGTCTCTCCAGGTAGGAAAGGGGAATGCTTTGTTAACTCTTGAAACCAACTAGTGAATAAAATTAGATTACGAGCTGTCCGGCTTTGCAAAGTGCAGATGTAACAATGAAAAAGGAGCAGAGGAAAGATGTTGCTCAAGTTCAAGTCAAGTCACTACTTTACTAATAGTATAATAAAAACTTCCCAACAGGTGTTCATCTGTCAACTAAGGCCTAGTCCACACGTACCCGGGGTTTTTTCAAAAATGAATATCCGCCCCTGAAAAAACGTCCACACCACCTCGTTTTTAAAATAAACTCCGTCCACACGTAACCGCATAAGGGCATTGTTAAGCACATTCATTGACATGCCAGACCTGTAGGCGGCAGTAGTTCCCCGTATCCTATCCAGTCAGGTTAACTTTTTGCCTTCCTGCTTACGTTCAACAAAACATGAAACATGTAAGAACAAACAAGCAAAAAGCGCTTGGACGACTGATAACGCGAGCGCAGCTCTGAGGGCATCCATGCTGTAGTGCAAACACAGGCCGCAAACCTGACGTCAGCATTTGTGTCGCAGAAAGTGACGTCGCGGATCCTAAAACTTCGTTTATGTCTGTCCACATGCAAACGCTGAATACGGAGAAAACGCACATCTTCACTTTGGCCGGAGTTTTTAAAAAGATCCGTTTTCGTGCCGCAAAACTGCGTTTCCGTGCGGATGACGGGC
>VUQR01000454.1:43602-58182 GCA_015108515.1 Hemichromis elongatus | reverse complement strand
GGGAAGAGAGAGGGGGGGGGGGGGGGGGGGGGGGGGGGGGGGGGGGGGGGGGGGGGGGGGGGGCTAAGAAATACACAGCTATGCTGCTCAGCGCGATCAATCATAGTACACTTGTCCTCCCTCGACTCTCTCGCTGTTACTGTCTCCACTGAATGCTCTTCTCTCTTTGCTTAAAATTATTACACACACCATAAACCCAGAGAGGTGAGTGTCCTGTTAATGTGGGTACATGTAGTGGATGCAGTAACCTTTAAGACTGGCCAGCCAGTGGTGGTGGCTTGGACACAGGCCATATATTCTGGTCAATACCAAAGGCATGGAGCGAGTTCAGCAGGCATTTTAAGGCCTTACATTTTAATTGTCATCCAGGCTACAGCCCAAATTGATTCTCAGGAGCAGATTAACATCAGACCTTCGTTACGGTGCTTTCATTGCAAAAATTCAGATAAATTTGTTGGATTTCTGAAGAATTTTTGTGTGGGGTGAAAGTCAGAGAGCAAGGGATCCTCATCCAGCTGCTACTGTAACATTTACTTGGCAACTTGATGATGGATGGATGTAAAAATCTTTCATATGACTTCTAAAAATTGGTTAATGTTCATCTTAATTACTTTTTAGTTTAGGTTTTCTTTTATTTTATGGAGTCAATTTGAAATTTAAGCCAGGCTGTGTTTCTATTTAATAAATATATCTTCATAAACAGCAGAAGCCTTCTTAAGACTAACTTCGGACTTCATTTGATCTACTTTATCTCCTTCCTATGTCTAATTATAAAGATTTAAACATAAAATTTTATATTTTTCACTCCTTTCATCATCAATTTATCTGGTAATGAAGAGAAAATCTCAGAAGAGGTCAGAGTGTAGCATGTCTAAATCACTGCGGCCAGACTGCCCTCAACTCAGCTTGAGTATTGACATTATGCCAGCTATGACACCATAACTCAGCCCACTGCGATGGTCATTTGATAAATGGTATCATAAATTGTTGACAAAACAATTTGTGATGTATTATGTTACCGATGGGTTGTACTGCTTATCAAATCAAGTAATCTGGCAGGGCTCTCCATTCATCAGCATAATGCAAGCTCTAGCTGTAGATAGTGATGGCTTTGTTGCTTTGTCAACATAAAGTTCAAATGTAGTGTTGCTAGAAACAGGGAGACCGGGCGAGTTTTCATTATTTTTATGAGGCTCTTATGGTGGGGTGCAGCCTTACTGTCTTTTTTTTTTCCTCACTTGAAAGAGCGAGACGAGTATATTGTGTAATTTTCAGCTCGTCATTATGAAATAGTCATTATATTGAAATTCGCCGGTGCATGAAAGAATAGTAGTGCGCAAACAAACATCACAGATGTTTTATCATTAACGAAAAGTAATGAAGCGTCAGGAAAAGGAGTCGAAATGCACAACTGCATGCATGTAAAACCAGTCCAAAGTTTAAATGAGTCATTTTGGCAAAATATTTGCTTAGTTGTGAATAGGCAGCCGTTTTCCTAATGCTGAGCTAACATGACCAATGACCAAGTTCAATAAACAGCAAGAGAGTCGTTTTTTAAAATGTTATATTAAAAAAACACGGTAAAAAGAAAGGACCCCCTTCTGTCAAGTCTAAGAGTTTATATATCAGGATATATTTTAAAGAAGTTAACTAGTGCTTAAAATCAGATGAGTGGAAGACAGATGAACAATAATGCATGACATGTTACACCTTGTCATTATTTGGTCAACCAAAATTAAGAGTACACTCCATGATTCAGAAACTTGTAGAACGACCTTTAGCAGAAATAGCTTAAAAAACATTATTGTGAACTAATTTTGGCTCACACTTCTTCATAGTGTTGCTTAATTTCATTGAGGTTTGTTGGCATTTGTTATATGGCTCTAAAACAATATATTTGTTGGGTTAAGTTTTAGACCTGGGATCATTGTCCTGTTAAACGAGCTAATATAAACCAAATTGGACATATAGCCTGTCATTTGACTCTAGAATACTTTGGTATTCAGGTGCCCGGGTCCTGTGACTGCAAAGCAAGCTCAAATATTTATCCCTCCACGACTGTGCTTTACAGTTGGTACGAGGTGTTTGTACTGATATGCGGTGTCTGGTTTTCACCAAACACCGTGCTGTGCATTGTGGTCAAACAGCTCCACTGTGGTCTTGTCTGTTCCAAGGAACTCGTTCCAGACGTCTTGTGGTTTGTTCAGATGCAGCTTTTGCAAACCTAAGTTATGTTATCATGATCAATTTAGAGAGAAGAGGCTTTGTTCTGCAAACCCTTCCAACCAAGCCACACTTTTTCCAATTAAACTGTCATGAACTTTAACATTTAACATGTTAACTCAGGCCTGTAGAGTTTGATATGTAATTCTTGGGTTGGACACACGTCTTTGATTTCTTTAATGTGATTTTTAGTCCAGACATCAAAGAGTTGATTTGTTGCATTCTGTTGTTCTCAATGAACTACACAGCATTTGTTGATCAAGATCCACACTGATTCAGTATGATTTAATTGTTACTCTAGTTGTTAGTATAAATTACAAAAAGAAATTTATTTAGCAAACTTTGTCTTTCTATGAAGCATGTTTATTAATACAAGTTTAAATGCGTTGGGGAATTTTACTCCAATTTCATACCAGAATAAGTGGGTAGTATTGTATTTTTTTAAAATTAAAGAGGTCAAGCTATATGAAGTAAATGTACCACACCTTCTATAAAATTCTGTACTGTCAAATATTTTTTGATTGATTTTGAGCTTGATTAAAATAGCCTGTTTCACAGCTATTTCAGATTCATATGTACTCCTGGTATCTAAGCTTGATTTTTCTTTTGAACTTTACAAATTAAGTTCATTTGACACACATGTCAGTATTTAAGACAGTTGTTTTTCTCCTTTACAAACATTTGTCATCCTTTATGTCCCATAAAAAACATGCCAGATAGAAAATATTCCTCTTGCACCAAACAGCTCAAGAGTGAGTTCATTAATGTTGGGTTACTGACAAGCGGTGGTGTGAATGTGACCGTGCTCACCAACAGCTGTCTTTTTTTTTTCTCTTAAGTGTCCTGCATGGAGCCCTCAAAGAAAAGAAGCAAAACAGCAGCCTGCCTGGGTGGTGTAATTAGGAGGCATTTTAATAAATGCTAAAAGCATAAAAAGACAAAAAAAAACTCCTTATTTTTACCTTCTGTGAAGTCACGCGATTAGACTTTTAATTGTCAGTTTGCTTCAAACACCTTCAGGTGACTGTGTCCCATTTTTTTTGGCATTCAAGTGAAACATACAGTACGATATTTATGAAGTGCACCGCCATACAGCCTGCACTACAGCCAATTTTCAGCTGAAATATTTGATCTTAAAAGCCAATGCTCCACAGAAGCCGCGTGCTCTTGATCAAGAAACAATGTTGCATCTTTTCATCTCGCTCTTCTTTGCTGGAAGTCGCCTGTCCATTCTTTCTCTGACAGTGCCATTTCTGTTTGGCTGGCAGTAAGCAACCCCTGGGCTTCAAAGATACATTGAAGTTCTGCAAATAATCTGTCAAGCATGGAGACCAATGACTATAACAGCATCTGTCCACCACATCTCAGCAAACCTATTCATGAATGCACCGTTTGTTGTTGACATGATGGAATGCGTTTGTTGTCATCAGAGTATTTTAGCACAGTGAAGCCCTCCAACGCAGTCATTGCTCACTTCTTATCATTGTCTTAATGCTGTTTGTTGAGGAAAAGGGATTTGATGACCTACTGGTTTGTGACATTTAGTATCCACTATCTCTCTGAGGAGGTGATGGGATTTATGAAATGGGTCACACACACGCACATGAGTCTTACTTAAGCGTCCTGTTAAGGCCGCGTGACCTTAAGAGAGAGAGAAACATATCACTGGAAAATGCTAATGTGGTACATTTGGTGCACATTAATTCTGTGCATGAATAAGACGCATATTTCACTTCAGGAAAAACACAAATGTAGCATTAGAGTGATGTATTTTCTCATCATCCTTAAAAATTAAGCGAATCTGCTCTTTAGCAATTAGTGTTAGTACTTGTAATTTGTAAATGGTGATATTGCAGCTATTACTGGGTTTTCTTGTAATAACATTAAACGCTGTGATTTGTTTTGAGGTAAAGCATTTTAAAATACACGAAAACTTTGTCGATGTAGAACCTGGAGTCAGTAAAAGTGGAATGCATTCATTTAATGTTGCATTTTTTTATATACATATTTGTTTATTTTTAATTCATTGCCTGGATGGCAAAACTTTCCAGAGAGGCTGGAAAAAAAGGGGGGAGGGGCTGTGGTCAAGGAGCAATTTCAATCCGATACCTAATTTAAACGTGTGGGTAAAAACCCTCATAACAGTGTTTAGAGCAGTATTTACTCCATGTAAGTAAAAATAATTATACTGCAAGATCCAGATGTTGTTGTTTTTTTAAATCGTGGATTCTGAGTTGTTTGGACTGAAGAGGAGATGGATCATTTCGGCTGGTACCAACTACAAAACTCAGCATCTGTAATTATATGGAAAATATTTAGCGTACATTTCATCACTGAAGGATTGATGGCAAATTTAATTTGGAAAGACATAAAGGTTTTATTGTCATCAAACTTTGGTTTCTTTGAAAACCAAAGTTTCTTAGAAAACTAAGCATAATGATGTCAAATACCATTCTGCATGTATAACAACATGACTCTGTTTTTAATGAGACCTGTTAATTAAAAAAAAAAAAATTGGTTTATTATGACATGTAAACACAACAAAGGAAAGTGAATATTGAAAACTAAAACTATGTAAACTCCTTAGTGCCTCGGACACTTACAGGGTGTTTTAAAAGATGAGGTGATGCAACATAGTGGGAACCACTGCTGCTTTTGGTCACGTCACATTCAAAATGAATATTTTTCACAAACCATAACATTTACATCTTTATTCAGCTTCATTTGCATCATTGTACCCTGTATTATGTGCCAGTATGTAACAGTCAACACTGGACAGTTCTTGACGAGAGGAGACAGTTGCTATGGTTTTCCTGTCCTGTGGAAACACCAGATTGTGTTTGGGTAAGTTTTGCTCCACGTTTCAACTTCAGTTTCTCCCAAAGCTGCAGCGCTACGTCCTATGAAAAGGTGAACTGCTCTACAATCTCAGGGTTCACGCTCCCAAGTTGCCCTTACTCCCGATCTTATGTGGAGATCACAGCAATTAGGCTTTGAATGTGAATTTTAAATTTTTGTTTGAAATTGAAGAGGTCAGTTTTCGTTCGCAACTGTGTGCCCTCGGAAAGGAAGACAACACAGAGGTCAAACATCTCACGTTACAGGGATCTAAGCAATAAAAAATTGAATTTTCACTATTTTTCTTGCAAATATCTGAACAGCAATGGTGGCTCATGTTGGCCTAGCATTTAGTAATAATTTGGTGCCTCGTGCAACACAAGCTCCAAGTGAGCCACATGTTAATTTGCTTACCAGGAGATGGAAATTTGTGTGAGAAAAGGTATGGGCTGAAAATCAAACGCGTCATTAAAAATCACGTTAAAATTCAAAAGCACTTTAAGCTGATGGGGTATAGGGAGGGTCAGGCTATACTACCAACCCCTTCCATGTTTAAAGAGTGTTGTGAGTTCATGTTAACAGAGAAAGGCCGTCTGTGTCCGTTGACCAAAATACTCAGTGACTTCTATTGACTCAGAAAATTTTTTTTTTATGCTTTTAAAAGCTGACTTTGCAAAAATAAAAAGCGTTTTGTGTGTATGTGTATCTAAATTTAATTTGCAGGTATCCAGATTTGAAATTTATGTGGTTATCAGCACAGAGATAACAATTAGTTCTTCTTCCCTTTCTCCTTCTAAAAAAAAAAGTAGCGTGTTTGCCCAAGAAATCAAACCATAGAGCGGTTACCCACTCCAGCATAATGTTAGAAAAAGTGATTAACGAAGACAGCGTTAACAAGATTGTCTTCAATTGCAATTACCGTGTGACTATTGGTGCTCTGAGAAAATGGTGCACATTCTAGTTCGATGTATCGGAAGACTGCCGTGAAGCTGAGGATGGAGAGACGTTGCCTGCGCGAGCAGAGATAGCACAAATACTTCTGTTGATTGGGAACAATTTTTTGCCATTTCATTGTACTGTGACATATCTTTCATTAAGGTTTAAGCATTAGATTAAACTAGAACCAGTATCCAATAGTAATTAACTTGAGTATATCGGGAGGCCATTATTCACATTAAAGTAACCTTTTAATAGCTGAGCCTTTAACTCCACTGCAGGTAATGACTTTAAAGAGTGCTTATTAAAAGAGAAATGGTAATGAGCTTTAATAAAGCAGAACAACTTTGAAATGAAGAGGGCTTTTCAATAGAAAAGGATGGAGGGATTGGACCTGTGATTCCATTAACGAGACTAATGATTCTTTATCAGCCCTCTTATGTGTACATGGAGTTAACATTAACAGTGATTGAAGATGGGTTTCAGTAAAAAGATGGGCCCTTTCATTACCCTTTAAAAGATCAGATAAGAGAAAAAGAACTTTAGCAATTTAAATCATTGAGAATTGATAACACAAGTCGTGCGACCTCAAAGTCAGCGACCACAGCCAAAATCTCCTTCAGCACTTATGGGCTGTAACAATGCAGTACATCTGTAATTATAAAATCTGTCTCATTATGTGCGAAAATGAACCGAATGAAAGGAAGCAGATTAAGTGATATGAGTGTCAAAATTTGGCTTAGAAAACGCAAGCTATCTAGTAGATTTAATTTTACACTCTTTGTGCTGCTTTGAAATGTTAAAAGACGCTTCATATTTGCATGAAATCCAATAACGGCCATTTGAATATATACGATGCATTGTTTTGGCCACAATAGACCTTTGGGTTTTTAGAGAGAAGCCAAAAGGCAACAAGGTAGAGAAGACAAAGAATTAAAGAAATGCAGGGACAGAGGGAATGGAAATAATTAAATCAATCTTTGGCGAGCAGCTGGAGCAGGACTCCAGCTGACAACAGCACCTGGGTGTGCAGCAGAGTCTGCCTGGGGCTGCGCTGCCTCCCCTCCACCCCCTCGGCACCCCACCTCTTTCCAAAGCCCCCTAATGGCCCCCCGGCCCCTGCCGGAGCTCTGGCTAGTACACCCACCCCCGTTTTCGTCTTTTCAGACGGAGGCAGCGTCGTCACACTGACGCTCGCCGACTAATTAAAGGGATGATTTGTGAAACGCCACCTTTTTATTCAATTAATCACCAACACATAGCCATAAACCCCATCAGCTAAAAATATTCTTGTTGGTTTGCTGTATAGCTGAGGGAGGAGACTGCATTAAAGAAGCAACGGGTTTTAAAACAGGCGCCAAAAAAGGCTGGTCGACCTTTTTTTTAAAGACCCGTCAATCCATTTTATTGTGGCAGCATCACGGCAACAATACAAACGATTCCCTTTCGCTATTAGTGACAACAGCTTGCTCTGTGTTCGTACATCACTCTGGATTCTTTAAACAGAAGCCAAACATACATGTCTAAATGAATGACTGTGCAGTTCTCAAACAAATGCTTCCCTTCTTCCGTGTTCCTCCTCATTTCAACATGTTTTAATTAGTAGTGAAAAATGAGTTCATTTGGATGATAAATAACAGGAGCTGTGCGTGCTTTTGGTTGGCAGGGCTAAACACGGGTGTTTTTCACCCCATTCTCATAGAGAAGGACTCAAAGACGGTCTGAACAGCTTACAGAGCCGTTTAAAAGAAACGCTGACGTCTTGAAAATAATTTACAATGGCTAACGGCTACGTGCTACAGAAACTTTAGCTTTTACAGAAATGGTTCATGGAATAATTTTGGAGAATGATCACGCTGGAAATACATGTCAGTTTTAAAACGCTTGCTGAAAATAAGAGTAAAAGCTACTACTTTGCAAATGCTTGTGTTAAGAGTAAAGTTTATAGATCTGGTTCAAACCCCTAAAAGAGAAAAACATATTAATGCCGTTATTCACGTACTCTACACTGTAGACAGTAAGGAAGTAGTTTAAAACCAACATTTATTTCCATTATACTCTCCGACACCGAGTCGAGTCAGGCTTTAATTGTTTTCATCTTGCCCCGGTTAAAGTTTTCAACCAACCCTAATTATTGCACACTCTTCTTTGTCTTTGTTAAAACGTCCAAAATCCCACATTTTGTGTCAAAATTTGTCTCGTTTCATCTTTATTTCCTCGAACAACTTCACTAGTGCAGAAAAATCGCACATATCATCAATAAATATTTATTCCGTGTTTGTGGTGAGCAATTGGTGTGAACTCAGGTGTAATTTGGTTTCAGCCTATCGAGATTAATTTTGTCAGGAACATGATGAATGCAACGCAGGGCAATGCTCCGATGCATCAGTGTCATTCCAGATGAGATTTTTCACGGGAGTTGAGAGTTTCTAAGATTAAGTGCAGTATTAGTCAATGTTTTTGGGATAAGACTTCACACTAATTTAGTGAAGAGCAACAACCTGCAGAGGAGGCTCCATTAGCAATGACAATGAACTACAGCTCTGGAGGGGAAAATCTGATTAACGCCGCTCACTGGAATTGTAAAGTTTCTTCGGTGGCTGGGCGATAATTCCACATTTGCAGGAATACCAGCTCGTAAAGTGCTTTTGTCCATGTCAAAGTCTCTCTTTGCTGATGTATTGTCATATTTCCCAGGGCCCCAGAAGACAATAAATTTATAAACCTATCAAGGAAAATACCGTGAGATAACGTATCTCAAAAACTGTTACAGAAGACAGGTATTTGTCTATGAATTTGGGAATATGCTAAATCTCATTTGTGCAGCAGTGCTTTAAACAAAAGCAAGAACAAGCCTGAGGCTATATGAAATGTAAAGTGTGTAAAGGCATGCTGGTAGGATCAGCGTGTTTTCTTGAAATATCTATCCTCATCAGGACACTGAACGCTTACAGCACAGTACAATCTTTCCCGCTTCCTGTTTTAACTTTATTCAGGATGTAGGACCGGCCTTTTACCACCAAATATCTCTTCATTATCCCCCAGCCCCCTCTTTTTTTTTTCTCAAGGAAATTTCTCTATTGAGATCAGATGTTCTGAATATATAACAGTGACAAGCTGCTGTCAGCATTGATTTCCATTTCTCCTAGAAATATGGTGTTGAAATCCTCTCCAGGCAGATAAGTATCTTTACACATGACTGCCAGATTTGATTGCCTTCTGTAAAAGAGGCTGTATTGGAGTCACTCTCAGTGCTTGCCACAGTACATTGTATTCTTCTTCTGTTATGCCATACTATGCCCCTTGCAGAGCCCTCATCTAAATAAGAATATTTCTTCCATGCTTGGCTGTCCTCAGAGGGATTGGTGTGCGGCAGGGCTGAGTTGTCGGGTTGGGCGGGAGGAGGGAGGCAGGGGGGGTGCAGGGATTCCACTCTCTGCTCACTGTAATGGAACATGTGACCTTACCAAACTACAGATGTCGACTTGAATTGCTGTAAGAAGTGTTCTTTTTATATGCTGTGTACTTAGGATGTCTGTTTTACCCCGCAATACGAGAAGCCACCCTTCACGAGAACCAGATCGTGAATTATGATGGTGAAACTTTAAAATCAGCTGCAGCGATTACACTTTTAGTTGGATGTAAGTTTGTTTATTTATCATCTGTTTAGTTCTTTATTCATTTGCTGACTTTGAATGATTCCTTAGGAAAATGATTACTAACCACAGAGGAATCTGTGGATACTGAATGCTCTAAATGTATTTTTATGAGCATTTTACTTTTATACAGATTATAGCTACTTTTCCTCTATACTGGAAAACATTGAACATTTTACTACTACTACTGTACTACTACTACAAATGTAAATTTAAAGCATGATAGGGTTTTAGATTTGTCATCCACTGTAAGATTTAACTGTCTTTTACTAAAACTTAAAAAACTTTAAAATGAAAGTAACTTACACGTTAGCAACAGTAATAATTATTATATGCATTACATAATTTTTCAACCGTGATAGAGTCTTGTTTATTTGTTTGTTTGTTTTTAATTAGCAAAGTAGCAGATAGCTTAGCATGTCATGCTCTGATGTAAATATAATACATTTCTCTTGCCATAAAAAGTGAATATGGGAGGGACAACGACACTAATACTGAGGCTTCAAAATGTGATTCTGAATGTGAGTCCATCTTTTATATACAGTCTATGAAATCATAACATTATACAACAGTTTCAGTAGTAGAATTGCAGTTGAGGTGGAGTATAATTTTTAAAATATGGTATGTACAGAATATGTTTACGTTCTCTAGTAATTAAATATCCTCATAAGAAATCTTGAATAATGTGTATAATATGAGTTTTAAACTGATGTAATCTTTCTCATGAAAAACAGCTTTTAAAAGTCGCCAATTTTCACAGAAAGAAATGATGAAGACATTGTGCTTACATTTATGTCTCTTCACTATTAAATACCTTTACACTGAATCTGTTTATCAATACTAGGTATTATACGCAAAGCAAAGCAGCACTATCTCTGGCTCCCAAATGCATTTGTCCTGATGTAAACAATTTAACTTTACATGTTAAATACAAGAACAAAGTGCTGAAGATATTCCACAAATAGCAGAAGTGTGAAGTGCGTCTAAAATGTGATTTCAGTTTGGATTTTGTAATCTTTGTTATTAATTTTATTCACATGGTGGGAATGAAATTGAGAACCAAAAGCATGATAGGAATTTCATAGAGGGAGAAAGAGAGAGAGAGAGAGAGAGCACATCGATTGTGGTATGCTGTGATGAGGGACACTAGGTTTGATGGTTGCTGCTTCACACGGTGCAATAATAAATTTGGGGCTATGGGGGTCTGACATTGTCTGCGCTCAGTATAATTAAGCGGTGCATTAGAAAGAGGGCTGGAATAAAACATGAGTATGTAAATTTAGCCTGGAGCTGATGTTCTAGTGATTATTACAATGCAGATAAAGCATTTCTCACAACTGCCTGTGTCTACTGAAGCCTCCAAAAACATCTGGACCTTTTAATTGAAAAATGGCATGGTGTTTCGCTGTGCTGCTTTGTGCTAAGTGAAGTCAACAATTAAGACAAAAATATAATTGATAAGAATTGCATTGCTTCATTATTTGGTGTTCTAGTCAAGAAAATTGATTTATCAATTATTTACAGGTCACAGAGCAGAGGCCATGCATTTCTGTTTTCATTGCATCGTCATCTGAGAACATACAGCACGGAGCTGAGAGCATCTCTGGAGTTCTTCCATTTGAAATCAATCATAACATGCATACTATGTTCAAAGCTAATTACTTTTTTGTGCTGGTATTACATGCTGAAATGGGATGCATGATTTGGTTCCTTACTCGTGTAGCTGTTTAATTAAAGCTTGTGTTAAGTCTGAAATGATGAGAGAAAGAAGCGATATAATATGATGAGGTTCTCAGGACGTTCACGCTATAAGTGCACAGTAAGCACCACTCACAGCTTCATAAGGTTAATATTTAAAAATAAAGGTGACACGTTTTTTGTTGATGAAAACTTGAATTATCAGCAGCAAGAATGACGTGATTTCTCACATCATGTATGACTGCTGGGTGGCAGTAGTGACAGGTAACTAAGTACATTTACTTGAGTACTAAATTAAAGGCTAATTTGCATCTGAGAAAGACAACAATACTGGTGAACAGTTTTCACTCCAGCACTGAAACCACACACTTTGTAGATTCTATTCATCACTATTATTTATTTCATTATCCTAACTGGAGCAATAGGCTGGTTAGAATTGTGTATGTGTGAGCTGCATGTTGTATGTGTGGTTCAGTAGTGGTTCTGAGCACGTTTCAGGTAGTGCACCATGTATAGGCCCGACATGGTGCAATGAAAATAAAAGCATCTTATCTTAATGTTGCACTTCAGTCTTTCTTTTCTTTGTTGATCTGAATTTATCTCAGAATGAAACACTGTACTTCCTCCTTTATTTTCAGCTTTTCCAGCTTCTTTTTAAAGTAGAAATTTTCCACAAAAATATTTTTTTTCCTTGTTAATACGAGTTAAATCTACCCACTGGTTTATATGAAAAGAATTGAGATTATATACTGTTTTTTGGCATTTTTCTGATTTCTTTAATAACAGTTGAGAAGAAAATAGTCAGCACATAAATCTAAAACTCTATAAATGGGTTCACGGTTTTAAACTGGTTCCACCTGAACCACCTGTTTCAGTAAACATCATGCTTTTACATTGAAATATGTGCATTGGTAATAATAATATCTCATAATACATTCATAGTTTATCAGTGAATTTCCTGGTGTGAGTGTATTTTTATAGGCTTGAAATGAGTCTTTAGGCTTTCACATGCCAAACTATAATAAGCTGGACAGGCATCTATATAGGCATCTTTTTAGACTTTTTGATCACTCAGAGGAAACATTACATTACACGTTTACACACATGCAGCTACTTTGTCTTCTTATACCCAGTTTTTCAAAAAAAAATTTGAGTTTTGGTATTTTGTCCTAAAGGACTTGGTCATGTGGAGTGGTTGTGGAGACACAGATCCTCCATATCAACCTTTTAATAAGAAGATTAGCTATCCTAAACCACTAGTGTCCTGATCACGTGTAGACTAGCATCAGATGCAAATACTCAGCTGTCATGCAAAAGTTTTTTTTTTTTTAAATATCTGCATTGATGTTTTAATACATGACTCCTATTGCACATTTACACATTTCTTTAAAAGATAATCACAGAATATTTTAACTCAAGGCCAGAATGTAGAGTGTTTCATTAAAATTATAAGGACTGCCCCAGTTATCCCGGTTATTGTCCCCCTCAACACTGTTTTCAGTGAACATTCCTTCATCCTCCCTGTCTGAAGTCTCTAGATTAGTGGGCCTGGGGCAGAGGCTGTTCATCTGCCAATATGGCACCAGCCTGAGTGATGGGCATGTGGCGATGTCACTAATGATCAGACCATAATGATTCGCTGACAGGGGTGGAGAGCAATAGATTGTCACTGGGGGTTGAGTTAAAGAGGGATCCTAATGATCTGCCTGCAAACACTGCCAGAGCACCTCCTATATCACTCCATCTCTTTACTATACCACTCATCAGGTTCCTCTCCAATGGAGGGAGCCACCGTGTTGTGTCTCAATGCCATCTCACGACCCACTGTAAACATCTGTCACCTCCGTATCTATATTTCATGCTATTACCTTTTAGGCCTTGGGCTGCGTGCTGTAAGCCTCGGGGTACTTGATTTCCACCAGCGTGAGCTTTCAGCGGAAAAGGATCAAGTTGTAATCATGGTGCTGCACGGTGGTGTTTTAACAGCAGGCGTCCTATATACCAAAGTCCCAAGTGGTTCCAAATCTGGAGTAGTCAGCAAAATGAAGAATACCTTGTGACCTCTATTTTTATCAGACGCTCTATTACACCTGTCTCCGTTTTCTGTGTCTACTGTAGTGCTTAACCTGCAATAAGAATAAAGCTGACAGGTTAAAATTATGCAATGTTTATATTGAGAAAGATTAAAGCCCCTTTCTTTTTATCAGCATATTATATTGACACGGAAGCAAATTATTCTCCTTTACAGTTTTGTACGTTTACAAAAACAAAAAAAAAACAAAAAAACTGTAGAAGACTGGAGATACTATTGATATATATCATGAGTAGGATATTAATGCTGTTTTTAATCATTATATCAGTTTGCGGTCTGTAAAGGTATAGCCGTCAAACAGGTAAATCCAGAATGTTAATAATAACATTAATAACAAGGATTAGAATTTAATCATAAAAAGGTGTTAAGAAGTCTTATTCATGACTTGGGATTTTGCAAATCCTCCTAAAGAGTGTGTACAGGCTGTAGCGTATTAGAAAAAACACAATTATTTTTTATTTTGTTCTCAGTTTTCATCAAAACCGAATTGAACACATTCCTCTTTTACATATAACATCTCTTTATCAGAGAGATTGTGTCCCTCCTGCTTTCTAAATGGGGCAGGTTGCAGATGAATGACTTTGTCTCACTGTTAATCGTCATATTGCGCGTTATTATGGCAACCCAGTCTGCACGTGAGCAGCAGAGTTTTGGGTGTGTCTCATTCTTCTAAATCAGAGAAGAAGCTGTAAAGATTTCAGTGAAGGGCTGCCTCGTTTATGTATTTGTTATGACGCTCAAGCGAAATAATTCACGTTTTGCGGGCTGATCCATTACCCTGATGAAACCAGAATTATTAATGACACGGTTTGATTTAAGTAAAGCCTCAGCAAAAGGTTCTGTTGTGATGTTTACTTAAATTGTGTATTGATTACGAGGCTGTTGTGAGCGAATAAGTTGTGTCATTGCCACAGAAATCCTGACAGATTATTTTTCAGATTGCCGTTCAGCACCAAGTCATCTGTAAATTTCACAATTCTGATTAATCCTGATAATTCAGCATTTTGCTTTATATTTATATATATATATCTATATCTATCTATCTATCTATCTATCTATCTATCTATCTATATCTATATATATATATATATAGAGAGAGAGATATATATATATATATATATATATATATATATATAT